>CP139506.1:235646026-235954250 GCA_021014915.2 Artemisia tridentata subsp. tridentata
TTTCAATCCCTCTTTATTTTCCAGCAGTATAGTTTTCTCATCTTTTGTCAAGAAACCCGGATTCTTTACTTGTTTCACCGGTATCAAAAGCCGTCCCTGACTCTTTGTTACATCTGTTTTAGTGAGCCGTTTTTCAAACATCAACTCAAGATTTGATCCACCAATACTTCTGATATAATCATTTAAATCTACCCCACCATAAAAAATTAATGGATTGAATAAACACGGATTATTTGTTGAATCTTTATTTTCCGTATCTTTAACACTTTGATTATCAGAAGAAGGATCAACACCATTAAATATCGTCTTTGAAAGCGGGTTATCCGGAGAATCTGTTTCTCTTGAATATTTAGTTTCCTTGTTCACCGATTCTTTTCGTCTAATCTCAGAAAGTTTTGCGAAGACGATTTCAGAAACCTTTGGATTATCATCACGAAACTCAATAAAGGACAAAAACCTAGCGACGCCTTTTCGGCATCGTTTTTCTTTCACTCTTTCTGTGGTTTTACCCATTGATCGATGTCAAAAGAAAATCAAGAAGACGAAGACGAGATGATTGAATTAGTGAGCTTTTGTTATGAAACGTGGAGATTAAGTAATTGCTTGTAGAAGTTGGTGTTGGAGTTGAATTAATACATGGGAGAGATGTTTCCTTTTTAAAATAAGGAAACGAGTTCAGCTAACGGATACTTTTTGCCCTAATGTTTAGGTTGTGTTTTTACTATCGTATCCTTATTCTGTTATTTGTGGGAATTTAATAATTATCATTCTGTTGGAGCATTAATGTCCGAATCTTGTATTTATCGTAGTTTTTAAGGTCATCATTGTAATTTCAAAAATTATTTATCAAAGTGTGTATTTTAAAAAAAAATTATTAACATTATACGTAATTATTTTCTTTTCTTAATAAAATCATACAATATTAAAAACCATGAAGATGAGTTGTTTTAGCAGCCATCATCCATGGTGTCTCCTTCAATTTCGTCATTTGCGACACCTTAATTGGTGATGGGATGATGTAACGCACGATTCCAATGACATCATTCGGAGGAATTTTATGTGTTCGTTTGATAATTCCCACATCAACATGATTTTGGCATCATCGCGTCCGCTTAAAGGAACGACGTAAACAAACAACCGACTACCGACGCTATCACCACAACCAACATAATTTACGAAACCTAATTACCATAACAAACTAAGGGATAATATGAAACCATAAGTATCACAAAGTTATATACGAAAGTTTCTTATGATGTATATTGTAACACGATTCATATGCTTCAACGGTTTCCTATGTTTGTATTGATTCGCACAATTGCATCGGAGACGGCCTGAACTAAGTAAATCGAACTGACATCGAACAACATTCATAATCCAGATTTTATGTTTTCTTTTGACCATGTTCTCTATACCTCCTATTGGCGACGTCGGAATCATGCCGTAACAATAAATAATTGGTTAGTCAACCAATAGCTCGAAATTCATGATTAACGAAAGTAAAAAGAAGAGGATGCGGATGTCATATAGTGGCTAAGGAAACCAATAGGTCATGGTGGGGCCTCGACTTCAAAACCGAATATTGATCCTAATGCAGGTTCACCAACGGTTAATGTTGGTTCTCCTTCTTGTTCCGATCCTACTACTGGTCCTACTGGTATACGGCTCCTTCTCAGGATGTTTAAGGTAAGAATAATAACTGGGCGGATGATATCAACCTTTTTGATTTGAAGAACACTTTTGATGTGCTTACGGAGCAAGATTCAGTTTTGGAACCTGTGATAGGCACTACATGTAATCCTAAAGATATCCCTAGTTCTTCCACAGCTCCATCTCCATCGACTATGAAGAGCACTACTAATCCGGTGGTTGATGGTAAAAGGAAGGGTAACCCACTTTCTATGGTGGGTGAAGTGGTTGATTCTGATAGTGATAATGATGAGATGTTTGGGCCAAATGATCCTATAGAGAGTTACTTTTCATCAACAGGTGGAGGTAACGAGCATGAAGACTATCTTTCTAATGATTATGCGGCTCAGGTTTACGAGTTACCAGGGCAATTTGATGAGTTTTGCGATCAGTTTGATATCAAGCTCCAAGGCCGTGCGAGGAAGTAATCTTTTATTTTGTTAGTTTATTAGTTTGGTATGTCTTTTTATGTTGGTTTTTGGTTGTTCTAGTTGTTGGTAGCTAGTTGTTCGTTTATGGCATGTCATAAATGATCTAGTGGTTGTTCAAGCGGTTGCTTGAGGTTAATGTGGTATTTTAGCCACATTTCATTGTACTTTAAACGGTATTTTTAGAGTAATATATTTTACCAGGGTGAAAAATCCCTTTTACCCAAAAATCCTATTAGCTCTCTTACCAAAGCAATAGTGTAGTCAAAATATCTCTTAAGATATTTAGGCGGGAATTTTTTTAAGAAAACAAAAGAGTGGTATAAAGTAATACATGAAAAAGTAAAGGCAGATACGAGTTGGTGAATACGTTGTGAAAAGTTATCAACATTGCTCAGAAAAAAAGGGCTTGTTTCTTCCCAAGAATAGAAGCATTAAATAGAAGAGTTACCTGTTCATTGAATGCTTGACACACCCAGAAAATCCACTTGTTATATCCTCATACAATTGGCTATATAAATTGAATGATTGTCTAAGGTAGTGTTTGTTTTTTGGAAAAAAGTCTTAACAGCCTCTGGATAGGCCTAAAATCTGAATCGGTCAGAGGTTTGAGGTAAAAAGTGTGTTTGTTTGTTTTTTTTTATTCAAACACGGTCAAACCTCAAAACATCTAATTGGCTCAGACTTGAAAGGGAATCTTTTTGCCTCGGATTAGAAAACAACAACAAAACATCACCGCTTCATCATCTTCCTTCCAAACCCACTACCTCCCACTACACATCCAACCACCACGACTGTCACCAGTCACCGCTTCACCCTTCACCCACTGCTGTCTCCGGCCACCAGCTGCCACTCCACCATCGTCACTATCTTCAAGGTCACTAGTGAAAGAGTTTTTTGAAGCTTAATAAAAGATTGGATTTTATGAGAAATATGAAGTGGTAAAAAGGTGGGTATTAATGTGGATGTAGATGAATACATTTTATTTTATGCGATTGTAAAATCTATGGAAAATGGGGGTTTTTTAGAGGTTATGAAGATGAATAAAATTGAAGGGTGTGTAATTAAGACTGAAGAGCTTCAAGGATTGTTAGATTGATTTCTAGTGAAGTGGTCATGGTTTGAAGATTGGTATAAGGAATCACACGATCAGTAAACGGATTCTTCTCTCTACTTGATTGTATATAATATATTTTTTTCCTTTTTTTTAGAATAACTTGGTTAGTATTTAGAATTTTTGATTATCGTATTGAATTAGGATGTTCCTTTTGGATCGGTACCAATCTTGTTACTTTTGTTGCTATTTACATGTTTAATTTATGTCATCAAGAATATATGACTAGTTTACGAGATTTAATTGTGGCACAATGTTCATGAATGTTTTAGATTATGACATTTTATTTCACGTTGATAGATGTTGAATTTATGACTCAAATTGTTGGGAATTAAACCTAACAGTTAGTACTGCCAAGCATATAGTTAGTACTGTCAAGCATGAAGTTACAACTGCTGAAGATTACACTAACAGTACTAAGTCAGTTAGTACTGTTAGCATAGATGGTTAGTATTGATTATAAGATAAAGACAAAGATTAAGAAGACGTGTGAAGATATATATATAATAGATATTGTGTATATCTTAATATTATAGTTTGATACATATATTAGTTTTACTTGTAAAGGACTTCTTGTGCTATAAAAGAAGATCCTAGGTTAGAGTTTGAGTACGATTAATTGATAGAGCTTCAAGGTTTTTGTAACCCTAGTGATAAACAAAAGATCACTCGTATTGATAATAATATTGAAGCTATTTGGTTGTTTTACACATTGTGTTCATACAATTACTGTTACATTCATTCATCACACAAATAATCTTCTAAGTATTAGCTAGCAAATTCCGCGTGCTAGTTAATATATACTCAAAGTATCTTCAACACAAGGAGTGTGTTTAGATCCGGTCAAGTGGTATCAGAGACAGGTTTCTGATACTTTGAATTAGAAGATCCATAAGTACTTATTCTCTTTCAACCAAAAAGATGGACATGGAAACACCTCAAACCTCAATCCTTGCCAAACTCCCAATGCTAAAACAAAACGAATATGATTTATGGAGGCTCAGAATTGAGCAATATTTCATGGTGCAAGACTATGCACTATGGGATATTATTATCAATGGTGATTCCTTCAAGCCAACGACTTCTGAGGAAACACTTGCTGATGGTTCCAAAACCACAAAGCTCAACACTGAACCAGCCACAAATGATGAGAGGATCAAGAAGAAGAATGATCAAAAGGCTAGAAATTTGTTACTCATGGCAATTCCCAATGATCAAGTGTTGAACTTCAGTCATTATGAGACTGCAAAGACACTTTTTGCAGCTATTGTTGAAAGATTTGGTGGTAATGAAGCCACAAAGAAGGCACAGAGAACTCTACTGAAGCAGAGCTATGAGAATTTTAGTGCCACAAGCACTGAAACTCTTGATCAAGTCTTTAATAGGCTACAGAGAATTGTGAGTCAGCTTGCTGGTTTGAAGATTTTGATTCCACAGGAAGACCTAAACTTAAAGTTTCTAAATAATTTGTTTGCTGATTGGAACACTCATGTTATTGTCTGGAGCAACAAGCCTGAATTGGAAAAGATGACACTCAATGAATTGTACAACAATCTTAAGATTGTTGAACAAAAGGTGAAGAAGGCAGGAAATACCAGTTCTAGTTCTGGAAACATAGCATTTTTGTCATCTTCTAGCAAAAGCAGTCCTGAGGATGATGAAGCAGTTTGTACTGCTAGCCCTAAAGTTAGTACTGCTAGTGTAAAAACTAGTACTGCTAGCTTGAGTGATGAAACTATATATGCCTTTGTATCTGAGCAATCCAATGGGTCTCATATCTACAATGAAGACATGCTTCAAATTGATGAAGATGACTTGGATGCCATGGACTTGAAGTGGCAAATGGCCTTGTTAAGTATTAGGGCAAAGAGGTATTTTCAAAGGACTGGAAAGAAGCTTACTCTCAATGGAGGAGATGTTGCTGGATATGACAAGTCCAAGGTAGAGTGTTATAATTATCACAAGATGGGACACTTTGCCAGAGAGTGTAGAAGCCCCAGACAACAAGACAATAAGGGTAAAGGGTACAAGAGTCAGCAGGGGAACAGGAGAACAGTGAATGTGGAAGACACTTCTTCCAAGGCAATGGTAGCTGTTGATGGAGCTGGATTTGACTGGAGCTTCATGGATGAAGAGGAGGAAGCAGCCAACTTAGGATTGATGGCCTTCTCAGACTCAGAGGTACATGAGGTTATAAAATGTTCAAATTCTTGTCAAGCTTTGAAAGATTATGAGTCTCTTAAGATACAATATGATAATCTTAGGACAGATTTTAATGAAGTAAACTTTAGTCTTTCTAATCATAAAAGAGGAATAGTTGTTTTAGAAGAACAACTTGTTTTTTATAGAAAGAATGAATCAAACTTTAATGATGATATAGCTATTCTAAAAAGAGACTTGCAACTGAGAGATGATAAGATGAGTGGACTTATATATGAACTAGAGAAACTTAAGAAAGAAAAAGAAAACATACAGTTAAGTGTTGACACTCTTGAACATACATCAAAAGGAGTTCAGAAAATAATAGAGAGTCAAGTACTTAATAAAGCTAAATCTGGTTTAGGATACAAGTCTGTTGCACCCCCTAATAGAGGAATGTTTGTACCTCCAAGAATTGACTTAGCTCATACAGGTTTAGAAGAGTTTAAGGATATTGATTTTCCTGGATATGGTCCTAAAACAAATGAGAATCCTACTAAATTTGTTAAGGCCGAGGATTCTTTTGTGAGTGCAAGTGATACATCACTTTCTTAGGATAAGGTGTCCTCTGGTAGGGGCTCAGATGCACCAACCATAGAGGATTGGACATATGAAGATGAGGATGATCAGGTTAAGGTTACACCTGATGTTGTTAAGGTAGAAGTGAAACATGTTCCTAAATTGGTCAAAAATGAAAATATAAAACCAGTTAGGAAAAATGTTAAGTATGCTGAGATGTATAGGTCTACACATAGATCTTCAGTTCCTAGGGGAAATCAAAGGAACTGGAACAACTTAAAATCTCAACAACTAGGTGATGAGTTTGTTATGCAGAACAAAGTGTGTTTTGTGTGTGGTAATTTTGATCATTTGGCTGCTTATTGTGACTCAAACCCATGGAAAAAGAAGGTTTTTGGGAATTCAAGGGTGTATGGGAATACCAATGCTAGGGTAAATCAAAACAGTCCCACTAGATTGACTAACCCTAATGTGAATCACAAGATGACACCCAGAGCAGTCATGTTGAAGTCTGGCATTAAATCAGTTTCTACTGCTAGACAAAACAAGTGGTTTAATAACAAACAAACTGTTTCAAGTGCAAAATCATTTTCAAATCATGCACAAACAGTTAACAGGCCCTTTTACAAGAAAACATCTTTGAATAATAAAAAATGGGTGCCTAAAGTTAAACTAGCAGTTCCAACTGCTAGGCCAGCAATTCCTACTGCTAGGCATATGAGTGTTAAGGGTCAATGGGGCAATGCTGTGAAGGCCTCAGCACGTTGGGTATGGAAACCTACCAAATCCAATGGTGCATCAATAACTTTCAATAGATATAATTATATTGATGCACGAGGCAGATCCAAGTCAGTGATGGCTTGGGTCCCCAAAAGGAACTAAAACCTTTATTTTGTGTGCAGGAACATCCTACAAAAGATGGAGAAGATAGAGGATACTCAGATAGTGGATGTTCAAGGCACATGACTGGTAACATGTCATACCTTTCAGAGTTTACACCTTTGGATGGAGGACCTGTTATCTTTGGAGGTGGTGTTGGTGGTAGGATTACTGGTAAAGGTATTATTAAAACTGGTAATCTTGACTTTGAAAATGTGTATTTTGTACCAGAGCTAAAGTAAAACCTCTTTAGTGTATCACAAATTTGTGATAAACAGAACAAGTTGTTATTCACTGATACTGATTGTCTTATTCTTTCTCCTGATTTCAAGCTACCTGATGAAAGTCAAGTATTGCTTAAAATCCCCAGAAAGGGTAACACATACAGTGTTGAGATGAATAAACTTGTTCCTAAAGATGTTCTTACTTGCCTTGCTGCAAAAGCCACATTGGATGAGTCAATGTTGTGGCATAGAAGGCTTGGTCATATCAATTTCAAAACCATTAATAAGATTGCTAAATATGGTTTGGTAAGAGGTTTACCTAATAAAAATTTTCAAAATGACCAAACATGTGTTTCTTGCCTTAAGGGTAAACAACACAGAGCCTCTTGTAAGCCCAAGGTTCATAAATCTAATAATCAAGCTTTATACATGCTTCATATGGACTTGTTTGGTCCTACCTCTGTGAATAGCTTGAATCATAAAAGATATTGTCTGGTTATTACTGATGATTATTCTAGGTTTACATGGGTTTTCTTTTTGAGAACTAAGGATGAGACTAGTGAGATCCTTAAGTCATTTATAATTGAGGTAGAAAACCTAGCTGATAAGAAAGTTAAGATAATCAGATGTGATAATGGAACAGAATTTAAAAACAGGGTTATGGATGAGTTTTGCAAAGAAAAGGGTATTAAAAGGGAATTTAATGTAGCTAGAACCCCACAGCAAAATGGAGTAGCTAAAAGAAAGAATAGGACTTTAATAGAGGCTGCTAGGACAATGTTAGCTGACTCTAAGTTACCTATTTCATTTTGGGCTGAAGCAGTTAGTACTGCTTGTTATGTTCAGAATAGGGTTCTAGTGGTGCAACCTCATAATAAGACTGCTTATGAGCTTTTTAGAGGTAGAACCCCTGCCTTAAGTTTTATGAGACCTTTTGGTTGTCATGTCACTATTCTTAATACCAAAGACCAATTAGGAAAGTTTGATGGGAAATCTGATGAAGGTTTCTTTGTTGGTTATTCTTTGCATAGTAAGGCTTTTAGGGTGTATAATAAGAGCACTAGGCATGTAGAGGAAAATCTGCACATTGAGTTTCAAGAGAATATACCAAATGTTACAGGTGGTGGTCCAGATTGGTTGTTTGATCTTGATATGCTTTCAGATTCTATGAATTATGTGCCTGTTACAGGTACAAATACTAACCATGATGTAGGTTCAGAAGAGGATGATGAAGATCATATCTTGATGCCAATTTTGGAAGATAGTCCATTGTGTGATTCTAAAGAGAAGAATGCTTGTGCAAACAATGGACAAGATGGTCAAGAACAAGAAGTTCCTGAGAGCAGTACAAATGAAGTTAGTACTGCTAGGCCAAATGGAGTTAGTACTGCTGAGCAAAATAATCCTACTGCTGGTTCAAGTTCTACTACTGCTCCACAAGTTGATTCTTTTGATATGGTTGGAGCTGGTCTGCACAACATGCCAATGAATTATGAAGTTCCTTCTACTCCCCATACTACAGTTCACAAGAATCATCAACTTACTAATGTGATTGGAGATATACAATCTGGTGTGAAGAGTAGAAGATAAACACAAGATCCAGATTGTCATGGTTTTCTAAGTGTTGTGTATGAAGAAAAACACCATGAAGATGAGAATGAATATTTGTTTGTATGCTTCCTATCATAGATAGAACCAAAGAATGTGCTCAAGGCATTGGAGGACTCAAGTTGGGTTGAAGCAATGCAAGAAGAACTGCTTTAATTCAAGATTCAGAAAGTTTGGGTTCTGGTTGATTTGCCAAAGGGCATGAGAGTGATTGGTACTAAGTGGGTATTCAGGAACAAGAAGGATGAGAGAGGTATAGTTATAAAGAACAAAGTAAGACTTGTAGCTCAAGGCTATACTCAGGAAGAAGGGATTGATTATGAGGAGGTTTTTGCTCCTGTTGCCAGGATTGAAGCAATAAGGCTTTTTCTAGCTTATGCTTCATTTATGGGATTCATGGTCTATCAGATGGATGTGAAGAGTGCCTTTCTATATGGTACAATTGATGAGGAGGTATATGTTTCTCAACCTCCAGGTTTCATAGACCCAGATCATCCTGACAAAGTTTATAAGGTGGTAAAAGCTCTTTATGGCTTACATCAAGCACCAAGAGCTTGGTATGGAAGTATGGCTAATTATCTGTTGAAGAATGGGTTCCGTAGGGGAAAGATTGATCAGACTCTTTTTATCAAGAAGAAAAAAGGTGATATACTCTTGGTTCAAGTATATGTAGATGATATCATCTTTGGTTCTACCAAGAAGGAAATGTGCAAAGAGTTTGAAAAGCTAATGAAAGATCAATTTCAGATGAGCTCTATGGGTGAGCTTACTTTCTTTCTAGGACTTCAAGTACATTAGAAATCAGATGGAATATTTATCTCTCAAGATAAATATGTAGCTGAAATATTGAGGAAGTTCCAATTTACAGATGTTAAAGCTGCTAGTACACCTATTGATAAGGAGACACATTTGCTTTTGAAAGATCAAAGTGGTGAAGCTGTGGATGTGCACATGTATAGATCTATGATTGGGTCTTTGATGTATCTCACATCATCTAGACCTGATATTATGTTTGCAGTATGTGCTTGTGCAAGATTTCAAGTGAATCCCAAGGTGTCTCACTTGAATGCAGTGACGAGAATCTTTAGGTATCTTAAAGGTCAACCAAATCTAGGTCTGTGGTATCCTAAAGAGTCTCCATTTGATTTGGTAGCATTTTCAGACAGTGATTATGCTGGTGCTAGTATGGATAGAAAGTCTACAACTGGTGGTTGTCAGTTTTTGAGATGTAGATTAATCTCATGGCAGTGCAAAAAGCAAACTATGGTGGCTCCTTCTACAACAGAAGCTGAATATGTGGCTGCTGCTAGTTGTTGTGCTCAAGTTCTTTGGATTCAGAATCAGTTACTTGATTATGGGTACAATTTCTTAAACACAATTATTTACATAGACAATAACAGTACAATGTTTATCATTAAAAATCCAGTTCAACATTCAAAAACTAAACACATTGAAATTAGACATCACTTCATAAGAGATTGTAATGAAAAGAAGTTAGTCCAAGTGGTCAAAATTCATACTGATGACAACTTTGCTGACTTATTAACTAAAGGTTTTGATGTGACAAGGTTTCAGTACTTGGTAACAGGTATTGGAATGCTTAATCCTTGACAATTCAATGTCTAAGTGTTTTTGTTACAAAAAGGATTTTGTACTGCTAGTTGTGCTAGTTGTGTCTGCTATGTATAGTTTGTACTATTTTTTCAATTTTGGTACTGCTTATATATGTTAGTCACTTTTGATAACTCTGTCAAAAAGAAAATGTTTTGTATTTTCTTTGGTTTTGGACTAACATTTGCAGGTTGAATAAGCAAATTGCTTGGAGTATGTGAATTAACAAGGTTGTGATTTGGAAAGTATGGTGCTTTGGAATGTAAAGTGTGTGATCTTAGCACACAACAAATGGTAATTGGTTCACCATGTCTAATCCACATCAAGAACCAACTAGTCAAGATCAAACGGTTTCTGGTAAAGACTAATCAAATCCGTTTATGGTTGATAGTTGGTATATGCTTAAACACATACCATTTCTAGACCAAAACCGGACCCAAAAAGACCAAAAACCCGACCAAAATGCCAAATATATTGTGTTTTTGTGTTTTTACATATGCAGGCACGGATATCGAAGAAAAGGACAAAAATCAAGAAAGAACTGGAAAAACGAGCACGAGATATGAAAGTATTATTTTTAGCCGATGCCGGGAAGAAATTATGGTCAAAAAGTCAACCGTGGTCCTCCATCTATCAGAAGTTGTCAAGTTCAGCCCTTGGATTATCTTTTAAATAATGGCAGCTATGGTCCTTAAAAAATCCAGAAATTACATGAAAGGTCCTTACACTTAAAACCCTTAAATCCCTTAAAACAATTAAACCCGGATTAAATCTAAACCAACCCAACTTCCTATTCTAACCCAACCCATCTTAAAACCCCAACCCGCTTACATAATCCCCTAGCCCAGCCCACCAATTCTGCTGACCCGATCCAACCCAGAAAAGAAACCCGGTCTTCTCTTTTTACTACCTCAGTCAACCATTCCACTCAAAAAAATAAAATTAAACACACCCTTCTCTCTCACTAAAATAAACCCGCCTCCCAAAATTCACCCCCAATCCCAATTTTTACTATTCACCCAAACCCTAGATCCTTTACCGTATGTTTTGACCGCAATTAAGGGCAAAAGGGACAAATGATTGGTTCTCTAGAAGGGTCTGACAAGAGGAATGACGCGTGGCAGCTGCTTATTGGACCGAACACCTCACACGTTTGATCCTAAGGCTGGAAATGAAGCTTGGTGAGCAAGATGTGATCTAAGGGTGATAGATAGCTGTGGACACACGAGGATCGCCAGCGTGGACAACCCAGAAGGATCGGCCGAGTACTATAAATAGGAGAGGGTTTCTCCTCATTCGGTTGTTGTAATTTTTCTGTTTTTAATATTGTAATTTTTCTTTGTTTCGTCTTAACTTTCAGTCACTTTTAAGTTTAGCTTGTATCAAAGTTTTGATTATTGTCTTTGTAATTTTTAAATGTTTAATGAAAATTTCAATTTAAAGTTATATTGAATCTGAGTTTTTCTTTCAATTGTTATTGATTTCGACTTACTGCTATTAAATTCTGCTTGTTTAGTTTTGTTATTTCAAATTCTGATTATCATTTCAATTATAAAAAATAAAAAAAAAAAAATATATAGCTTTCAGATAAGCTATTTCAGTGGTGTACAAACTCATTTAAGCTCACTAGCTTATGTGAGCTTGTTTAGTTACAATTTCAGCAAAGTTCTTAAAAAGTCAAAGCAAAAGTCAACTGGTCCATGATGGTGATGATTCTGGGATAATTTGATAGATCAAACAGTGTACTGGAAGTGTTTGGCCTATCCAAAGATAGGCTAGCTTAAGAAGTTTAACCTCTGTTCAGCTGAGGTGATTTTGTAAGTTCATTTTATTTTCAGAATTAATTTTATGCATTATGCTTGTTCAACTGGATTTGATGTTTGTAGTTTACTGTTTTGTGCTTGATTAGTTGTTTAAGTAGATTTGATAATCATAGATAGTGGTAGTTAAGTTGAATTCAGTTGGTATTTAGTTAATTTAGTGCTCATTAGTTTGGTAGAATAAGCTTCTATAAGATCTATTTTGAGTTAATGCATAAAATCTGTTATTGATTGGAATTATTGATTGAGTATAATTGAGGGTAAGTTGCTGTTGTAATTAGATGTTAATGTTAGTATTGAGCAATTGAAGTTTTTGGATCATAGTTGCAAAAGTGAATAGCATAGGCTGCTTTAAATAAGCTCTCATTAAGCTAGGTAAATTTGAACCATCAATTTGGTATTTCTAAATTCCTTATATTAGTTTAAAGTGTATTCTCCTAGCTTGGATTGCATTGGTCAAGATTTGAACTAGTTTGCGCCAAAAATTTCATGTCTGCTGCTTCAGAAAGGATTTGTGCAGAGCAGGCCATAAGCTGCTGTTCTAAGCTTATTTTTGGCTAATTTAATTAAGATCAAGACCTGACATTTGGCTTATAAGCAGTTAGTATAGCAAGGATTAAAGGCAATATCTGGGATCTGAGTTTTTGACTTATTTGATAGCTTATTAAGGACTGCAAAAAGCCCCTCCTCACTCTGCTCAGTCTGCTAAGTAGCTTTTATATCTAATACTTACTATTCTGAGCCTCAGTTTCAATAAGCAAATTAGCTTAGATTTTAGGCAATTTTGGCCTTAGTGTAGTTTTTCAGTTGAACTTTAAGCCTATGCTTCTGGATTTCACAATCAGCCTCTGGTTAGCTTATTATTAAGCTGCATATCTGTTGGTTTGATCACTGCTACTTCATTTGGTTTGCTAACTGCTCATCTGCTTCTTCTGCTAATTTCTATAGCTTATAGGAACTTTTTCAGTAATTTCTAGTTTATTTTAGTGTGTTTATTTAAATTTGGTCAGTAGATAATTTTTGGTCAACTGTTGCTTATTTTTAGCTTATTTTGTGACTGCTTATTTACTGTTTTAGCTTATTCAGACTTATTCAGCTTTTGAAATTATTTTTCCTAGATTTCTTATTTAATTTTAGATTTACTCAAATTTTTCCAGATTTTTCCAAAGTGTTTTAATATTTTTAAATCATTTGAATTGTTTTAATTAGTTTTTAATTCATAAAATATTATTAAAAAGTCAAAAAAAAATATTTTTCTTTTTCCAAAAATTTTCTTTTATCATTTTTAATATAGGAAAATTATTTTTATATTTTTAGGTTTTAAATTTTAGTATTTCATTTTTATTTACGTTTTATAAATCGTCGCGTAACGTTTTTAAATTCAAATTTTCGTTTTTAAGTTTGCGTGCTTAGTTTAATTGTTACATTAGCATAATTAGTAGTTTTTATTTCATATTTCATTGTTCGTAGTGTAAAATCACAAATCAATCACTCTTTTTCTCATTCACTACACGAATCACGTTCCGGGAACACAAATTCCATTCGATCTTCGTCGGGACAAACGACTCGGGTTTTGCATATTTCTTGTGCAATTCCTTGGACTATAATTGACACGAATCAGTTTTTGGCGCCGCTGCCGGGGAAGGTTGAAGTGAGTTCGTGATTTCGTTCGTCGAATCGTGTTTTGAAGACCCTTCCTCGGAAGTTATCGTTTTTATAAATAAAAATACAAAAAGAAAATAAGTAAATAAAAAACACTTTTCCTAAAGTGTTTTTATCTTAATAAACATCCTCGGTCTTCCGTTGAAGGAGGGCGGTTGTAAACCATTCCGAATAAACAACAAAAGAGATCGGAAAATTAAACGTTTCTTGGATTATTTCTTTACTACAACCTAATTACGGGGTTTAAGGAGGTCTTGACATTAAATTGCAGACCGAAGAGAGATCCATTCTTCTCTCCCGCCACGCTGCGCGTAGTTTTGAAAGAAACGAGTACGGTTGATTAACGATCACCAAAAAGAAAATAAATCTAATTTTTCTTATAAAAATAAAAATCCAAAAATATTTTATTTTCAAATTTGGTTTTCCTTTTTGATTTTGTGTTTGTTTTTGGTGTATGCACACCCGATCTTCTACTTCTCACCCTCTTCTTTCACCACTATCAAATCCCGAGAGGATTATTCGTCACAATCACCGTGTTCATTTCTCAACCGTTGAAGAAATGGCCGACGACCCAAACAATCAACACCCGCTGGTGGGTGGTGATAATCACATGCCAGCTCCCGATCTCCGAACGATGGAGGAGCTGTGCCAACCCACAATGCACGGACGTGGTGGCCCGATTGCCCCCGTCAATATTCAAGCCGCCGATTTTGGACTTAAGCATCATATGATTCAACAAGTCCAAAACTCGTGCCAATTCCATGGCTTGCCGGGTGATGATGCGAACAAGCATCTTGATAAATTCATAACCGTCACCCAAAGTATGAAACAACATGGGGTCTCCGATGACGCCCTACGGCTATATCTCTTTCCTTATTCATTGACGCATCATGCCACCGCTTGGTTTGATCGTCTTCCCAAGAACTCCATTCGTAGTTTCGACGAAATGGTTACGAAGTTCTTGGCGAAATATTTCCCACCGTCGATGGTGACGAAATTAAGGAATGAGATTAGCAATTTCCGTCAGCTTCCCGATGAATCATTGTTTGAGGCATGGGAACGCTACAAGTTATCGATTGATCGGTGTCCGAACCACAATATGTTATTGGTTACTATTATAGATACCTTCTATAACGGTTTGACATTACGACACCGTGATACGATTAATGCTGCTGCCGGTGGTATGTTTATGAAACGTCGACCCGAAGAGTGCTATGATCTCATTGAAAATATGACCACCCACCATAATTTCTGGGATTCCTCTGCCGAGAGGAATGAGTCAACAAGATCTAGCACTGATTCATCTACTTCCGAGATAGCCGCTCTTTCTAAACAAATGAACGATTTGTCTACGGCTATCTTGAGAATTCATCAAAATCAGATTTCAACTCAAAACAACAACAATCAAATCAATGTTGTTCACCATAGTTGTGAAACTTGTGGTGGTCCTCACCAATATTTCGAGTGCCCAGCCTCCGGTGGCTACACTCAAGAGAATGTGTATGCTGCTTCTGGAAATTTCAATCAAGGTGGTAACGGTTACCAACCCCAAGGTGACCGTAATTTGCTCAGCTACCGTTCTAACAACTTCCTCGGACCACCCGGTTTCCCACCAAATCAAAATCAGCAAGTGCAAAACCGCAATGTTCCAAATAATCAAAATCAAAATCGGGACAATCAAGGTTATCAAAACCAAGGGAATTATAACCAAGCCCCGAATCAAGGAAATTTTCAAAATAACAATCAAGGTTTTGTTCAAAACAACCGAGGGCCAAATCTTCCAAACAATCAAAATCAAGGATTTGTGCCAAACCCATCGCCCTCGGATGAGTTATTAAAGCAATTCATTCTTCAAAACCAACAACAACAAAAGAAACAAGAGGAAATGAATAGAATGATGATTAATCAAATAACCGAATTGAACAAACGTTTAAATGATCGACCCTCGGGTTCGGGTACTACTACTCTTCCAAGTAACACGATCGCCAACCCGAGGGGCGATGCTAAGGCGATCACTACTAGGAGCGGTATTTCATATGATGGACCCACGGCTCCGACTACCGATTCTTCTCTACCTCCCAAGGTAGTCATCCGTGAGACCGAGGTGACCAAGGACACGGAACCTCCTACTAACAACAGAGGAACCAAAGACGTCCAACCTCCGGTCATCCAGCCATCTGAACCAAAAAATGTTGAACCAAAAGAAAAAGCTCCTAAAGAAGCTCCCGTTAAGACCAATCTTCCGTATCCTTCGAGATTGAGTGATCAAAAGCTCCGTGACAAAGCTTCGAGTCAAATGGAAAAATTCTTTCAAATATTCCAAGAATTACATTTTGATATAAGCTTCGCGGATGCTTTGCTCTTGATGCCTAAATTCACTTCCACACTCAAAAGTTTGTTGAGCAATAAAGAAAAATTATTTGAAATGAAAAAAACTCCAGTAAACGAAAACTGCTCCGCGGCAATTCTCAAAAAGCTCCCAGAAAAGCTTGGAGATCCTGGAAAATTTCTCATCCCATGTGAATTTCCGGGAAAGGTTGAATGTCACGCCTTGGCCGATCTTGGTGCGAGCATCAACCTAATGCCGTTATCCATCTGGAAGAAACTTTCTTTGCCCGAACTTACCCCCACTTGCATGACCCTCGAGCTTGCGGATCGGTCCATAACCCTTCCTAAGGGTGTAGCCGAGGATGTCTTTGTAAAGGTGGGGCAGTTCCATTTTCCAGCAGATTTTGTGGTAGTTGATTTTGACGCCGACCCCCGGGTTCCTCTTATTCTCGGAAGATCATTCTTGAGGACCGGGCGGGCTCTGATCGATGTTTATGGTGAAGAAATTACTTTGCGGGTCGATAAGGAAAAAGTTACGTTCAATATTAATCCAAACTCGAAACCTCAAACCAACAAATGCAATGTCGCTACGGTTGATCAAAAATCCGATCCCGTAATTGCTCCTAAAAGAGTTGATCCAAACCTTTCCAGATTCACGGTCAAGAGCATGTCAGAAAAACGTGCTGAGCTCAAGGCTATGAAAATCAATCCTGGATCGAGCAAATGGTTTGAGTGTTGTGCCGCAAATGCTAAGAGTGTTCTTGACGACGATGATGAAGACGAATCGGAGACTACAACGGAAGCGGTGGAAATTGCTAGCTCTAAGAGCACACCACTTGTCCCACCTCCAGAACAAGTTTATCACATCGAGATTCTTAATTCCGACTCTTCCCATCCTTCTCCTCCGATTGAGGGAAGTGTGATCTTGCGAGAAGAGCTCGAGGTGTTTTTCAAAGACGAATCAATTTCACCGGAAATTGATGATTCTTGTCTTAATCCGGAGGGAGATATTCTTTTTGAAAAATTATTAGATCAAGAGCCATCTCTTTCTCTCCCTCCGAAGGAAGTTGAAATCAATCTACCAAAGAAATTTGATGACCTTGTTCCCGAAACTTTCAAAACAACTATCACCAACCCTCTGTTTGAGTTCGAATCGGGGTTTACTTTGATTTCGGATAATCTAATCTTTGATAGTCAGATGGAGGAAAGTGATGAGTCTGTGACGGAACCTGAGCTCACAAATCATCATATGATTGATTCTCTTCATGAGGAGTTCTCCGGTGAACTCACTCATTGCATATCTCCTCCGGAATACGATCAATTCTATTTTGATCTGGAGGAAGATTCTAGTCTGGGGGGAGGCATACCGTCTCATGAAGATTTCATCCCAACCCTCCCACCCGAGACTTTTGACAAAATTTCTGCTGACGATGAAGAGCTTATTATGATCATCCTCAACATCTTTATGCTCTTCATCACATATGTTGTGCCTTCTCCCATCCTTCACTCCTTCGGGAGTGAGGATATTACCTTTGACCCCGGTATTACCACTTCTGGTTATTCTTTCTCAAAAAAAATACCGCGGGTATCTCATCGGAGTGGAACTTTCGTATGCTTCAATGTTTATCCAAACATCTTGAACGAAAGTCCGATTGAGATTATCTCTTCCACTTGCTTCCCCAAGGACAATTAAATTCGGGGTCGAGTCAAGCTCATGTGACTCGGTTACCAAAAACAAGCGCTTCGTGGGAGGCACCCCATGCTTATCCATCTATCTTCTTATCTATTCTCTAATAAAAGTGAGGAGGGCCGCCTCTTCCATATCTTGTGCCTCGTTGTTTTCTATGATGTGTCCAGGAATGCCCGATGATGAAGACTCTCGTGCTCGTAGTTTCCTTCACGCTACTCGAGTTTCATCATTCGTCGCTTATCGATATCCTAAAATCTTATCGTTTTACATCTATCTTTTGGCATAATTAATAAACGGCCTTAGATTTATGTAGGAGAACCCTTACCTTTAAGACATTGAGGACAATGTCTCGTTTTAGTCTGGGGGGGGGTAATCTGTCGATTTGATTTTTGCCTTGCAAATTTTTGCCGTTTTCTCATGCAACCCCGTTTTTCCTCCAAAATTGAAAAATCCAAAAAAATGAGAAAAATTTAAAAAATTTTACAAAAATATAATAAATTTTGACATTTTTGTTGATTTTCCGCTGGAGAGAGTAGGAATAAAATTCTGACTTGACCGGGCGTGTTGAGCCCTAGCTTGTTCCCTTAACCTTTTATAATCCATAAGCTCGTGCTAGTCTTTTACACAAGGAGCTAGAAAACGCGAATTCTTTTTAAGAATTTGCAAGTTCCCGTATTTGACTTTATATATGCATGGCTTGATTATAAGGCTAAGCATTCGCGGACCTTATTATTTAAGATTTTAAATTTGCGAAGAACGAGAAATGATAGAGTTGTTTATAAGTTAGATTCCTAAACGTGGAGTAGCTGGATCTCTTTAGAGCTCATCGAAGTTAATTGTGGCTCATTGTTCCCATAAGCTTGTTTCACCTAATAATAGTAATCTAGGAATAATTAAAGGTATTTTGGTTTTGGCGATAATTAGTTTTTATCTCTTCCTTAGAAAATCCTTGCTTATGAAAGTTGGGTACACATCAAGGTACTACCAGTGTTACGGTGTAATAGACTATTCCATCTTGCCGGCTCGCAACCGATGTTGGGATTGTTATAAAAGCCGTAGGACTTGGGGTTTGGCAAATAATTAATTAATATGAATAATGAATAAAAATCCAAAGCCATAAAAAGTTTTCTGCATCTTGCCGGTTCGCAGCCGATGTTGTAGACTTCTAATAAAGGCAGAGGAAAAATTCCAAGGTCATAATAGACTATCACATCTTGCCGGTTCGCAGCCGATGTTGTGATTGTTATAAAAGGCCAAGGATTAATAATATGCGCTTAATAATGATAAAAATGCCAAACTTCGACTCCGGGGGTGTCCTAATAAAGGCTTCCGTCTCTGGACTCGTAGATGAGTTGTTTCGGTCGCAAATAAAAGGGATATCCTCAAAATCGTGTTAAATCAGAGACCTTGATGTGGACCTCATTTTTGTATGCAACGGTTTTCGAGGGAAGTCTTGGAAACTACCTAGCGTCTAAACTAGGTATCTTTATCGGCTTAAAAATTATCGAAACGAGAATTTGAAGAAATTCATTTCTCACCAAAAATAAAATAAATAGAGGAAAATAGGAATTTGGGAACAAGAAGTCCACAATTAGCTTTCTGAGTAGTGTTAGCAATCTAACTTGTAAATGACAATGATTTCGTTTTTAAGCTTAGTTTGGGGACTACTGAAAAATCAGGAACGACGAATTTTATCCGTATGGTCACTTCTTTATGAGTCGTGTTTCCTGCTCGAAGATCCTAAAAGTTATCGAAAGATAATGATTTTCAACAAAAGCCGTCACATGAATAATGAGAAAAAATAGAAAAATACAAAAATAAAATAAAAGGAAAATCGGGGAGTTTTTAGAACTTAAGATTTCTTGATCTCTTTTGAAAATTTTGCTACTTCTCAAAGTTAGTAAAAAGAAATTGGAAATTTTCGGTTTCAAAAACGTGTTTTTATAACATTGCATGAGGACATTGCAATATCTTAGTCTGGGGGAATTTTGGTATGTGCTTAAACACATACCATTTCTAGACCAAAACCGGACCCAAAAAGACCAAAAACCCGACCAAAATGCCAAATATATTGTGTTTTTGTGTTTTTACATATGCAGGCACGGATATCGAAGAAAAGGACAAAAATCAAGAAAGAACTGGAAAAACGAGCACGAGATATGAAAGTATTATTTTTAGCCGATGCCGGGAAGAAATTATGGTCAAAAAGTCAACTGTGGTCCTCCATCTATCAGAAGTTGTCAAGTTCAGCCCTTGGATTATCTTTTAAATAATGGCAGCTATGGTCCTTAAAAAATCCAGAAATTACATGAAAGGTCCTTACACTTAAAACCCTTAAATCCCTTAAAACAATTAAACCCGGATTAAATCTAAACCAACCCAACTTCCTATTCTAACCCAACCCATCTTAAAACCCCAACCCGCTTACATAATCCCCTAGCCCAGCCCACCAATTCTGCTGACCCGATCCAACCCAGAAAAGAAACCCGGTCTTCTCTTTTTACTACCTCAGTCAACCATTCCACTCAAAAAAAAAAAAAAAAAATTAAACACACCCTTCTCTCTCACTAAAATAAACCCGCCTCCCAAAATTCACCCCCAATCCCAATTTTTAATATTCACCCAAACCCTAGATCCTTTACCGTATGTTTTGACCGCAATTAAGGGCAAAAGGGACAAATGATTGGTTCTCTAGAAGGGTCTGACAAGAGGAATGACGCGTGGCAGCTGCTTATTGGACCGAACACCTCACACGTTTGATCCTAAGGCTGGAAATGAAGCTTGGTGAGCAAGATGTGATCTAAGGGTGATAGATAGCTGTGGACACACGAGGATCGCCAGCGTGGACAACCCAGAAGGATCGGCCGAGTACTATAAATAGGAGAGGGTTTCTCCTCATTCGGTTGTTGTAATTTTTCTGTTTTTAATATTGTAATTTTTCTTTGTTTCGTCTTAACTTTCAGTCACTTTTAAGTTTAGCTTGTATCAAAGTTTTGATTATTGTCTTTGTAATTTTTAAATGTTTAATGAAAATTTCAATTTAAAGTTATATTGAATCTGAGTTTTTCTTTCAATTGTTATTGATTTCGAATTACTGCTATTAAATTCTGCTTGTTTAGTTTTGTTATTTCAAATTCTGATTATCATTTCAATTATTAAAAAAAAAAAAAAAAAAAAATTATATAGCTTTCAGATAAGCTATTTCAGTGGTGTACAAACTCATTTAAGCTCACTAGCTTATGTGAGCTTGTTTAGTTACAATTTCAGCAAAGTTCTTAAAAAGTCAAAGCAAAAGTCAACTGGTCCATGATGGTGATGATTCTGGGATAATTTGATAGATCAAACAGTGTACTGGAAGTGTTTGGCCTATCCAAAGATAGGCTAGCTTAAGAAGTTTAACCTCTGTTCAGCTGAGGTGATTTTGTAAGTTCATTTTATTTTCAGAATTAATTTTATGCATTATGCTTGTTCAACTGGATTTGATGTTTGTAGTTTACTGTTTTGTGCTTGATTAGTTGTTTAAGTAGATTTGATAATCATAGATAGTGGTAGTTAAGTTGAATTCAGTTGGTATTTAGTTAATTTAGTGCTCATTAGTTTGGTAGAATAAGCTTCTATAAGATCTATTTTGAGTTAATGCATAAAATCTGTTATTGATTGGAATTATTGATTGAGTATAATTGAGGGTAAGTTGCTGTTGTAATTAGATGTTAATGTTAGTATTGAGCAATTGAAGTTTTTGGATCATAGTTGCAAAAGTGAATAGCATAGGCTGCTTTAAATAGGCTCTCATTAAGCTAGGTAAATTTGAACCATCAATTTGGTATTTCTAAATTCCTTATATTAGTTTAAAGTGTATTCTCCTAGCTTGGATTGCATTGGTCAAGATTTGAACTAGTTTGCGCCAAAAATTTCATGTCTGCTGCTTCAGAAAGGATTTGTGCAGAGCAGGCCATAAGCTGCTGTTCTAAGCTTATTTTTGGCTAATTTAATTGAGATCAAGACCTGACATTTGGCTTATAAGCAGTTAGTATAGCAAGGATTAAAGGCAATATCTGGGATCTGAGTTTTTGACTTATTTGATAGCTTATTAAGGACTGCAAAAAGCCCCTCCTCACTCTGCTCAGTCTGCTAAGTAGCTTTTATATCTAATACTTACTATTCTGAGCCTCAGTTTCAATAAGCAAATTAGCTTAGATTTTAGGCAATTTTGGCCTTAGTGTAGTTTTTCAGTTGAACTTTAAGCCTATGCTTCTGGATTTCACAATCAGCCTCTGTTTAGCTTATTATTAAGCTGCATATCTGTTGGTTTGATCACTGCTACTTCATTTGGTTTGCTAACTGCTCATCTGCTTCTTCTGCTAATTTCTATAGCTTATAGGAACTTTTTCAGTAATTTCTAGTTTATTTTAGTGTGTTTATTTAAATTTGGTCAGTAGATAATTTTTGGTCAACTGTTGCTTATTTTTAGCTTATTTTGTGACTGCTTATTTACTGTTTTAGCTTATTCAAACTTATTCAGCTTTTGAAATTATTTTTCCTAGATTTCTTATTTAATTTTAGATTTACTCAAATTTTTCCAGATTTTTCCAAAGTGTTTTAATATTTTTAAATCATTTGAATTGTTTTAATTAGTTTTTAATTCATAAAATATTATTAAAAAGTCAAAAAAAAAATATTTTTCTTTTTCCAAAAATTTTCTTTTATCATTTTTAATATAGGAAAATTATTTTTACATTTTTAGGTTTTAAATTTTAGTATTTCATTTTTATTTACGTTTTATAAATCGTCGCGTAACGTTTTTAAATTCAAATTTTCGTTTTTAAGTTTGCGTGCTTAGTTTAATTGTTACATTAGCATAATTAGTAGTTTTTATTTCATATTTCATTGTTCGTAGTGTAAGATCACAAATCAATCACTCTTTTTCTCATTCACTACACGAATCACGTTCCGGGAACACAAATTCCATTCGATCTTCATCGGGACAAACGACTCGGGTTTTGCATATTTCCTTTGCAATTCCTTGGACTATAAATTGCAAAATTGGTCTTTGTGGTTTGCCCAAATCGCAGGTTCAGCCCTTATTCTTTCAGAAGTATACTCGTCGTCCCTGTGAGGAATTTACGAGGGCACTTTTGGTCCTTGGCAAAAATTAAATGATTAAATTACCCATAGAGGAACCAAAGTGAAAGGAAAGACGAAGAGGGTAGTTTAGTAATTTAACCTTAGTCAGGGACCAAATGTGCACTTGTGATAACGCTCAGAATGAGCATGTTTTTAGTTGCGTTATCATTAGTTTTGTGCATCATATTTGGTTATATTTGTATGTATTTGTTACTTAATCATGAAAAAAGTGTATATGCAAGTAAATGTAGCCAAGTACAGGAAAAGATGATGAAAAGACGAAGAATTGAAGTGATTATGCACATTTGGAAGATTCTCGAGATGGAGACAAGAGAGAAACCACACAAGGACTCAAGGATTTGATAGTGTTAGGATTTCCATGTTCATATATCAAGGAATATACCAAGTTCTATGAAAGAAATCAGCACCTAAATGAAGGATAAAGCATGCAACAAGAAAAGTCAAGGAAAAGTAAAAAATGTGAGTACAGGACGGGTCCAACCGATCGGATGCAACCCGCAACCGATTCGGTTGGGATGTGCCAAAGTGAGCAACCGATCGGATGGGAAGAGCTGCAGTTACCAATTTCGCATTAAATGAAGGTTTTACTTCCCATTAATCATTGGAGTCCGATCATTTCTTGATATTAAGTCTCGAGGGACGTTTTGGCTTGAAGAATAAGTGTTCTTACACTATATATTGGACTCTTTGCATGTATGCTTAGTGTGACACCCCAAATTAGTAAGAGGCTTACACCAAAGTCCTTATTATCTTATTATTATTGTCCGAAAGTCTAGTATTACTGTAGAAACGTCCAGGAGATATTGAGTTTGAGTCTCAATAGTTTCGTTTGAGTTTGGAGTTGTTTACTTGTCATAGTAGGCGATTGGAGGAGTGTGGTTGCTATAGTTCCACGATTCTAGTTCTTGTAATTCTAAAGCTAGGTATATCTTGTTTACTTACAATGAACTATTTTTACTTTGAGTTTAATGAAAGTTTCGTTTGTTACTTGCGTGTTGTTATGTTGATTGCTATGGAGTAATTTGTGGTATACTTGTGTGTATGATGTAACTAATTGTGGAGTATTCTTATCTTAAAAAGTGATGCATGAATGAATTTCTTATTTTATGAGTTTGTTGGAATAATATCTAATCTTGCTTAATTTGTTGGTAAAAAACATTTTAAAGAATAAAAAGGCCGAAAGGATTTTCTTTATGTTTTTATTCCAAAACGTTAGTGCACGAATTATTATGGGATATGGTGTGTGACAAGCATCATATTTACTCATTAAAATGGATTTGAAACGATTTCATCACGAGAAAAGGCCGAAAGGATTCATAGGAATTTATGAGATAAGAATTGCTTTTCAAACAACTAGCGTTTAATAGAATTGTCATATTAGTTAATAAGGCCGAAAGGAGTTAACTAGGAGATTGAATTCTTAGTAATGATTATTCATGATATAAACCATTGATTGTTAATCATTCATATAAAATTGTGCATCATTACAAGTTACACCAAACTTTGTAGAATACTCTATGCAATTGGTTTAGGAATTACACACAAGTATATGTTTTTGATTGATTGAATTCTATTTACTTTTTGGATTTTCACCAAATTGGATTGACAACCCTTTTTGCAAAAGCTTGTTATACTAAATACAACAAATACCAAATCCCTTGGGACGATCTCGATTTACCCACCTTTACTATCACGGACGAGTATACTTGCTCGTATGTGTTAAATAGAGAACCAGATAAATCGTGTTTATAAATTTTAAAACTTGTAATATGGTAGAGCACATCAAGTTTTTGGCGCCGCTGCCGGGGATTTGATTGAATTTGATTTTATTTGAGTAGATTTGTTTGTATTTGGTAGTTTTATCAGTTTTTGATTTAGAAATTCGTGTTAAAGTTAAAAAGTAAAAAAAAAAAAGAAAAAAAGTTTGGTTTTGAGTCCAACCGAATCGGATGGATTAGCATCCGATCGGTTGGAGCTCTCGGAAAAGATTTTTGTTTTTGTTATTTTTCTGTTTTCTTTAGTCTTAAATGATAGTTTAATGATTGTTTAAGTTTAATAATAGATAATTTTAATTACATGTTTAATTAGAAGTTAATGATAAATCATAGGATTAGTATTTAATATTTTAATGTTTTATTAAATTAGTTAATGTTAGTAAGTAGTTTTAATTATATGTTTTATTTAGTAGTTATAGTAGTTTAAGAGTTGTCCATTAAAGTGTCTTTATTTATTATTAGTTATTACTCCGTAATAGTTTTAATTGTCTTTATTTATTAAGATTAAATTAATAAGTTTAATCTTTTAATATTCTAGTAGTAATTAGAATAACTTTCATTTAAGAATAATTAAAATTATAGTTGAGTTTTAATATTAAAAAAAAAAAAAGTTTTTTTTTAAAATTAATGATCCAACCGATCGGATTTTGCCCGCATCCGATTCGGCTGGGCAATTTTGAGTTTTTACGAATTAACCATCCGATCGTATGGATATGGACACCGATCAGATGGATGCGTCGGTAAAATTTTTAAATTTTTTCAATTTTTAGTTGTTTTAGTGTTTTGAGTGTTTGAACTTGTTGGTTACTTGATATGATTTCATTTTAAGTATGTTTCGATTATGACTAACCCTAATGCTAATGATTTGGATTTTTGTGTTTGTGGTTATGTTATAGTTATTATTTGCTTTAGTAAGATGGAAAGTTTGAGCGAAGTTTCGGAGTATTTGAGGAATTTAGAGGAAATGTTCAAGGATTCTGGAGATTCCTCGGAACGTTTGGAGAACATGTTGGAAGAAGCTAAGATGGATCTTGTAAAGGTAGAAGAAGTAGGAGAAAATCCAGTTTGTTTGCCAAAGAAGAAAAATGTTGTTGTGTTCACAAGAACTCCCCCTAAGGAGTTCGATGCACCACACATGAGGTTTGCTACACCTTGTGGTGTGGAAGGAGTCAAAGCTTGGGATGCACAATTGAATATGGAGTATGGAGATAATTATATTACCGAAGATGTGCTAGATAAACTTGGGTTTGTTCGCCTTGATTATGAAGATTACGGAAGGAAGAAAGTGAAAGATGTGAAAGTGAATATTCACGGTCACATTTTCAAGGTTGATTTTGTTGTTTTAGACTATGGAAACACCGATGAGCCGGAGGTAGTGTTTGGAAGGGATTTTCTTGTTACCACTAAGTGTAAGTTGATTTTGCACTTGGTGAAATGAGAATTGATACCACCGATTTAGAAGAAGAGAAGGAAGTAGATGTGATGCTTGCGGAATTATGTGAAGGTATGAAAGAAGTCAAGGAAGGGAAGAAAGAAGTTGTTAAAATGGGAAATGCTAGTAGGAAGAAAGCACCTCTTAACAAATTAACCCAACCCACCACCCCAAAGAATGATAATTCATCATCGTCATCATCTAATTCACCACCAAACTCACCACAAACCGTTAAGCCTTTAACTCAAGAACAAAAGGAGGCTATCTTGGAGAATTTGGAGATGAAATTTCATGAACTTATGGAAAAGAAGCCCGTGATAGAAGTGTTGAATAACTACATGACTTACCTAAAGAAATTGGATGCGGTCATGATGGCTAGATCTAGGCTAGAAGAAAAAACTTTTGATGAGGTAGAAAGAGAAAGAATTGTGGAGAACGGATTACCTAAGAAGATGAGTGATCCGGGGAATTTTGTTTTACCAATTAAGGTAAATGGAACAACTCCTATGTATGCATTGGCCGATACCGGGTCAAGTGTGAGTGTTATGCCATATCCGTTGTACAAAAGGTTAGGACTTAGTAACCCCCAACCTAATCAATCCAATCTCACTATGGCCGACAATTCTCAAGCAAAAGCAATGGGTGAAGTGAAAAATGTTAGAGTTCAAATAGGGTACCAAGCCTTTTTAGCCGACTTTTTAGTACTTAACATACCGGTAGACAAAGAATTACCACTTTTGTTAGGTAGACCATTTTTAAGAACATGTGGGGCTATAATAGACATGGGCCGTGGTACGATGACTATTGATGATGGGATTTTGAAACACACTTACTACCCAAAACCTAGAGGGAAAATGGTAAAGGAAGTGCATGAGAAAGATAATGAGGAAGAATACTTAGGATGTTTTGAAATAGGAAGAGATGAGGAAGGTAGGCCTAAATATGGGCCGGTTACTCCTAGTTTCTTTGATATCGAAGATGAAATGGAGAGAGCTCTAGCAATGGAGGCTTTCTTTAACCCATTTAAAAATATTTTTGTGTTTAATAAACTTACAGATTTTCTTGGATCATTACCGGTCCAACTCAAAAATTTGGAGTGGGGACCCGACGGTCCGAGTGTTTACAAGAAAGAAGATGGAGATGAGGAATGGCATATGAAATTCGATATTGTTTGCCTAAGTGGAAGGAATTTTGCAAGAAGGTTTAAGACACAAAAGACAAACCGGAAGTTGTCCGGAAAATTCCAAAGTGAAGATGTTCTAAGGCATAAATACTTTCAAGGATGAAGGAGATCAAGTACAACAAGTTGAAGAATAAAGCACAAAACTTGTGCTAGTTGTTTGTTTCTTTTAATTTTTATGCATTTTAGTATTTTAATATTTGCATTTAAGTTATTTTAAGTTTTAAGTTTTAAGGTTTAGGTTAAGACTTCTTTTTATTAAGTTTTTATGATTATGGAGTTTATGTTTTTAGTTGAGATTTTTAGTGTTAGTTTTGTTTAGAGTTAGTAGTCATAGACTTGGAAAAATTTTGGTAGACCAAGTGCGGTGGAACATTTACATACAAAAAGGGATTTTTGAAGGAAAAACACATTTGAGTTTACTTTTACAAGTTTATCGAAGTGTATTTACAAAGGAAAAGTGAATTTTTTCAAAAAACCTAATCCGAATCGGTTGGATCATGAAGCTGATCGGATGGAGTTGAATATATAAGCCCACAATTTCAAAAATCACAAGAAACCCACACACGCACAATCCACCAAATTTGGGTCCAAAAATTTCGACCATAAGAAGTTAATTAGAAGTTGCAAGAGTGTTTAGAGATCATCCATGGCTCCAAAACAAGTAAGTAACATCATCAATTTGGTTTAATAAGGTTTTAATTCGGATTTATTGAATTAGGTCAAGATTTGGGTTTTTTTTATAGACTTCGAATTAAGATGTAAAATTTTAGGAATAGATGGGTAATTGATAGAGGAATACATTGCAAAAAGAATTAGATTGATTAAGTTTTGAGGAAGAATTGGTTAATTGAATTTTCGGATTGAATTGGGTCAAAACTTTGAATCGAATTAAGTTGCAATTGATGATTCCCAGATGTTATATGCTTGTTAATTAGTGATGTTAGGATAGTGCATTGTTGATTAGAACACTAATTGAAGAGTTTGAATTGCTAGTGTTCTTGGGTTTTCTAGAATTGATTAAGAAATCATTTGGAGATGTTATGGATCGATATAGGAACGAATTGGAGTTGTAGAAACCATTGTAAGTGTTCAAATGCAGGTTAGGAGAGAGTTGGAATTGTTAGAAATCGATTGAAGTCGCAATAAAATTTTTTGCCTTTTACAGCAAAACCCAACCGAATCGGTTGCGGGTTGCGACCGATCGGTTGGGTGTGGACTTTTACTCCATCCGATCGGATGGAGACCAATACCGATCGGATAGAGGGCTTGGTAAATTAAAATGGAAATTTTCAAAATGAGCTTTTTGGACTTCTAAATCGTGTAGCGTTGGTTCTTATACTCTTATACTAACATATATGTGTGTTTTCTACAGAGTAATGTTGTAGGTTCTTCAAGTTCGTCGCGTGTTCGAGTTAACCCGATTGTGATTAAGTATGTTCAAAGAAATGCAAGGAGCAAGGTTACCTATAATGTTCAATCGGAAAGCAATGAGAATCTTAGGTTCAGTAAGTTGAAGAAGGAAGAAAAGCATGCCTATCGTGAGCGCCTTTCTAAGTTACAGGTTAAGACTATTGCCGAACCACGTTTAATTAATTGGGATTTGTTTACGGAGTATGAATGTGAAAATCAGTTGAGGGAGATGATGAAAATGACTTATGTGTATCCTGGGGATGGGGATACGTTTGAAGATTTCTCATGGGAAAGAGCTTTTAGTATCTATGAAGATGTGTATCGAGAATGGTGTTTGGAGTTCTTTTCAACTTTCTATTTTGAAAGGAAAGTGGTTGATCTTATGAGGGAGACTTGTATTTGGTTTAGGTTATGCGGGAATGAGCATGCGTATACTTTGCCGAGTTTTGCTGTGGCTCTTGGTTTGTATGAGCAACATGAGGTTGAACATAGGTTGTTTAAAGCTCATTTTGTGAGCTTAGTGAGGTATCATAATGACTATGATGGTATTCCAGCTTATTGGAATCGAGTTGGTGATCCGGGGTGTTCTAGGAGAAATTCATCCAAGTTAAGGAACCCTTTGATGAAGATTTTGCAAAAGTTGATAGCTTGGGGAGTTTTGCATAGGACGGGTAGTAGAGATAAGTGTAATCGACCCAACTTGTGGGTGATGAAATTGCTAGAGGAGGATAAGAATGGTAATGCGGCTTGGATCATAGCCGAATATCTTTCTAGGAGAGCACCGGGGATTAAGGACAAGAGTGATATTTGTGGAGGTCATTATGTAACCGCGTTGGCAAGGAATTTAGGATATTTTGAGGATGAAGAGTTGGATAAGTGTTCGGGTCCGATTGAGAGTGAGACTTGGGATGATAAGAGTTTTGGAAAAGCGTTGGATAGGAAAAACAAGACATTGGGAGTTTGGACTGAGCCGGCAATTGCCGCACCTCAACCACCACCACCAATGGAAAATGTTTATGTACATGCACCGAGTAGTTTTGATTCGGGATGGGGAGACTGGAACCATGAGCTAAATGATATTGAGCGTAGGGATGTTTGGAGAGATTCAATGATGATGAGGGATAACTATAATTATGATTATTCCATGCCGATGCTCCAACACTTGGCACGTGAGGCCAATTATGCGGTACCACCCTACAACCCACCAAATGTTCCATCATACCCATTTCCGTATGATCCCTATCCTGGTCCGTATCCTTACCCATATCCTGGGTATACACCAATTGGCCATCCATTTACAAAAATATTTTTGCTGACCACATCGGTTAGTTATCCTCGTATTTGGAACCCATTTGTTAGCGTTAATCTCTTACGCTAGATACCCTTAGTTACACCTTCTGAGCCATTCTTTTCTTTTGATTAAATCCAGAAAATTACAAAAATATTTTACACTTTACACCTTAGCCTTACCCTAATCAAGTTCAATTGAAGTTCAAAAACTATTTATTTTTTGATGATTACACGTTGGCCACACTTTGATATGTGTATGCGTTGTTTCAACGAAGAAGGAGGTCGCTACTCTTATTTGTATTTTTTGTAGCGTGTGCTCATCCAAAGTGTGGGGGTGACGAGAAAGTTTCGTTTGAAAAAAAAATGTGAATAAAGTGAATAGCCAATGAGCTATAATGTATGAGTATCAATTAGCCAATAAGCTAAGAGGAAATAAGTGAGTATGTGATGCGGAATAACAATCGAAGGAGTTTGGAAAGTAATCATTTGTGGTATAAAGAGTTGGGAACGGAATTTGAACTTGGTTCATTTTTTTTTTTCATTTTGTAGAAATCTATCTTATTAATATTCCCATGCCTTATCCCTACCCTTTACCAAATTACTTTATTCGTTGTTAGCTTTCGAGCATCCGGATTAAGTGATGGCTTTGTAAAGATATGTAGTGCATGGATATTGTAGTGACCATCCGGTTTTTGAGTAACTAAATGACGCGCCAGCGATCTAGAGCATATTTTGGTGACCATCCGTTATGCAAATAACGCGCCAACGAACCATGGTACATTCTAGTGACCATCCGTTGTTTATCTATTCAAAAATACGCGCCAGCGAGCTATTATATTCTTGTATGAAATATTTGAACATTAGCCGGTAACCTTTAACCCTAAACCCGAATAAAAGACCTCTTTGATGTTTTATTTTGTTGTTTTGATACTTGTACAAGCTTATGGTAAGACACATTAATCATGACTTAGCAATGAGTGGTTTACCAATTAATCTCCCTTAGAGTGTTGAGTGAATTTCAAAATTCTTCGTGAGGTGCTTAGTTATGTTATCAAGCTCGATATTAACTTGTTTATGTTTAAAGAATTTTCACATTAAAATACAAGTTAACAATTGTTCCTTCGAAATAGTTGTTAGATTTTTGGAATCACGATAACGATACCATTGAAATCATTTTTCTAAATGCTAGACTTGCTCGAGGGCGAGCAAAACACAAGTGTGGGGGAATTTGATAATGCTCAGAATGAACATGTTTTTAGTTGCATTATCATTAGTTTTGTGCATCATATTTGGTTATATTTGTATGTATTTGTTACTTAATCATGAAAAAAGTGTATATGCAAGTAAATGTAGCCAAGTACAGGAAAAGATGATGAAAAGACGAAGAATTGAAGTGATTATGCACATTTGGAAGATTCTCGAGATGGAGACAAGAGAGAAACCACACAAGGACTCAAGGATTTGATAGTGTTAGGATTTCCATGTTCATATATCAAGGAAATATCAAGTTCTATGAAAGAAATCAGTACCTAAATGAAGGATAAAGCATGCGACAAGAAAAGTCAAGGAAAAGTAAAAAATGTGAGTACAGGACGGGTCCAACCGATCGGATGCAACCCACAACCGATTCGGTTGGGATGTGCCAAAGTGAGCAACCGATCGGATGGTCATTGATCCGATCGGATGGGAAGAGCTGTAGTTACCAATTTCTCATTAAATGAAGGTTTTAATTCCCATTAATCATTGGAGTCTGATCATTTCTTGATATTAAGTCTGGAGGGACGTTTTGGTTTGAAGAATAAGTGTTCTTACACTATATATTAGACCCTATGCATGTATGCTGAGTGTGACACCCCAAATTAGTAAAAGGCTTACACCAAAGTCCTTACTATCTTATTATTATTGCCCGAAAGTCTAGTATTACTGTAGAAACGTCCAGGAGATATTGAGTTTGAGTCTCAATAGTTTGGTTTGAGCTTATAGTTGTTTACTTGTCATAGTAGGCGATTGGAGGAGTGTGGTTGCTATAGTTCCACGATTCTAGTTCTTGTAATTCTAAAGCTAGGTATATCTTGTTTACTTACAATGAACTATTTTTACTTTGAGTTTAATGAAAGTTTCGTTTGTTACTTGCGTGTTGTTATGTTGATTGCAATGGAGTAGATTGTGGTATACTTGTGTGTATGATGTAACTAATTATGGAGTATTCTTATCTTAAAAAGTGATGCATGAAAACATTTCTTATTTTATGACTTTGTTGGAATAATATCTAATCTTGCTTAATTTGTTGGTAAAAAACATTTTAAAGAATAAAAAGGCCGAAAGGATTTTCTTTATGTTTTTATTCCAAAACGTTAGTGCACGAATTAGTATGGGATATGGTGTGTGACAAGCATCATATTTACTCATTAAAATGGATTTGAAACGATTTCATCACGAGAAAAGGCCGAAAGGATTCGTAGGAATTTATGAGATAAGAATTGCTTTTCAAAAAACTAGCGTTTAATAGAATTGTCATAGTAGTTAATAAGGCCGAAAGGAGTTAACTAGGAGATTGAATTCTTAGTAATGATTCTTCATGATATAAACCATTGATTGTTAATCATTCATATAAAATTGTGCATCATTACAAGTTACACCAAACTTTGTAGAATACTCTATGCAATTTGTTAAGGAATTACACACAAGTATATGTTTTTGATTGATTGGATTCTATTTACTTTTTGAATTTTCACCAAATTGGATTGACAACCCTTTTTGCAAAAGCTTGTTATACTAAATACAACAAATACCAAATCCCTTGGGACGATCTCGACTTACCCACCTTTACTATCACGGACGAGTATACTTGCTCGTATGTGTTAAATAGAGAACCGGATAAATCGTGTTTATAAATTTTAAAAATTGTACACGGTTGAGCACATCAACTTGTAAGTTTCTCACATGGATGATGAGTGCACTTTCGAAAGGATAAGGATTAAATCTGCAATTTGGCCCAACTATGAGGACAAATTTTGCAATTTACTTTAAAAAAAACTAAAAAAACACTTGAAGCACTATATTGGTGACCGGATGCATATGAGAGATATCAAGATTTTCTTGTAAAAACTAACATTTGTACCGCAAAAATTTATGAGTGTCCTTGGACCCTCAGGAACCAACCTAATTCCTTCCATATTGTAATATACATACGTAATATGAATTAGACAACATCGCTAAGATGTAGTAAATAAGGTAATTAAGTTACATGAACATTAGACGAATCACATTGTGGAAAACTAGAAGGGGGTTGAATAGTTTTTACCGTTTTAAAAATTATTGATTCAAAAACTTAACGTGAAATCAAACTAAGTATATGTAAAGGCAAGACAATACGTATAGATACGCAAGGCAATAAATAAGCAAGTATATGATAATAAGTAAATGCGAGATAATAAGGAAGTAAAGAAATATCAAATCAAGACAAGCGTATTTATAGTGGTTCGGTAACGAAGGCACCTTCCTCGCCCTACTCCACTCCCCGAGTATCCGACTTGAGAGTATCCTTTTCACTATGTCAACAAGCTCCCTTCTAGGCGGAGAAAGCCGCACAATGTCGCTTACAATATTTTCCGATATTAAGCTAAATATCAGTTCTTGTTGAGGTAGAACCAACCTTTCTCTCAACGTATTTTGAGGACTGAAATACTAATCGATCTCTTAAATTTGATGTACAACGTTTGGTTATGAACCCCGGAATATGATGCTGAAATGCAACACAGCAAGACTCTTGTAAATACAAGAAACTAAAATTTACAAAAAGTAAATCTTCAATGTCTTCTTGTTCTTCTCTTACTATAAATGTGATGGATGAAAATGGATCACTGCAATGATTTTTAGAACTTTAATAATGATCAAAGAAGGTATGAAATTGTGTGTAAAAATGAATGAAAAAAATTATTACAAGAGGTAAGTTTATTGGTAACAAAATTTTTCCGTAAATAGGCAATTTCATCTGACAGATAGCCACAGATCCAAGGATCCTTCTGACAGGGGACCGTAGATCCGCATAGTTTTTTATACAAAACTTGGTGAGCAAGGAAAATCTGATTCAGTTTGTATTTAAATGTACTAGCTAAAAATGGTTTAAGATCTTTGCTAAAAATAATTTTATTTACAAGTCCAAAAAGAAAACATCGTGTTTAATTTGATAAATCAAATTTGATCATTTCTTAAATTAATTTGTCCTATTACTTAGGGCATCCTCAATGCATTGAAGCATTTTGAGTTGAATACAATGACACATCACTGCCCCGTCAACACACCGCATCTTTATATAAAACACCCACAATGCATTGAACAATACAAAGTTTATTGAATTTTCACATCACTATATTATTTTTCATGATTATGATAACATGTACATATATACAAATATATAAAGATACATTATCTTTTTGACACAAAACTACAATAATACTATGGTGCCTGCAATGTAGAAAGTAGGAAATTTATATACAGATCTGACGCCCAAACAATCATTGGCATAACAAATAACTCTTAGGGCCCATTTGGTATTGGGGTATGAGAGCTTATAGAATAAAAGATATTTCAAATCAAATATTTGGTATATATGATTCTTTCTGACACAAGGGGTAGAATGATAGATGCATTCCATAGTGCCTTGTCAGGTTTTGATGTTGGCATCAATTATTCTCATTTAGATATTTGTGCATTGCAATCTCAACCCCACATCAATTTGATATTTCATTTATTTACCTATCTTTGTTGACTTTTTAGTCACAAAAATATTATAAAATATTTTCAGTTCAATTATTACTTAAATATATTTAAATCCAAATCCAAATTCAAATGCTAATCCAAATCTAAATCCAAATCCTAAACCCGCCTACAAACCAAACAGGCCCTTAAAGACCTATGAGTTTATGGCATCAATGGTTTTTAAAAAGTAGAAACAAGAAAAACTAACTACTAGAAAAAACAACATTAAATTTACTATACGACCAATCATTTTATAATTTTAAATAACTCATTCTTACTCATTAATTAAAACACACAGTTGGTAGCCATTAATACGGTAATACCAAGTTCCAATATTTTAATTATAAAAGAAATAAATAAATACTATAATGGCCCACCATCAGTGTATTATACGAGTGCAAACAGAGATGACCAACCTTTTCACGAGCGCATGACCTGGCAACTTCACAATGGATTATGCGTATGCCACATCTTTATTGTGCGTTGCAAAGCTGGTGCATTGCGGATGGCCTTAAAATGTTTTATTCCAATATTGTTGTTAGATTTTTTTTTCCAACGTGAAAGATATGGCTAGTTTATTAATAAAACATTTTCTTGTAATTATAAATAAAGTGTAACTAATTGAAAGTAAACTTAAAAAAGTAAAAAATTAGTTTAGAGGATGTAAAATGTTATGCATTTGTAAAAATATTTTCTTTGATCGTTATGCAAATTATAATATATCATATTCATACCTTGAGTGATATTTGTCGTAAAACTATTAGTCTAAAACTTGTTTACATACACTTTTGCTTGATACATTTTATTTTTGTCTTTATCATTAATAATAAATAACGGTTTTGGACGAAAACGTATAAAAACGGACGAAAATGTGTAAAACGGACGAAAACGTATAAAAACGAATGAAAACGTAAGAAAATGGACGAAAATGAGTAAAAACAGATGAAAACGTAAAAAAGGACGAAAACGTAAGAAAACAGATGAAAAACGTGTAAAAACAGACGAAAACGAATAAAAACGAACGAAAACGTGTAAAAACAGACGAAAACGTGTAAAAACGGACGAAAACGTATAAAAACGAATGAAAACTTAAGAAAATGGACGAAAACGTAAAAAAATTATGAAAACGGACGAAAACGTAAGAAAGCGGATGAAAACGTAAGAAAACGGACGAAAATGTATGAAAACGTATAAAACGTAAGAAAACGGAATTTTAAGTTATTTACTAACGGCTGTTAGTGTAAAGGACTAACGATGCGACGTTTAGCTGACGTGTATACATACAATAACACAAATTCAAAAGTTTTGTGTTACAATGAAAAAAAAATAGTTGGCTACACACAATAACGAAAAGTGTCAAGTTCGATGCATTTTTTTGTCATTTGCTTTTATTTGTATTAACAATCTCCCCCTTTTTGATGATGAAAAAACATAAACTCGTATTAAGTAAAAGTTTAGATACACAATTTTTAGATATGAGTTTTATACTTTCTCCCCTTTTATTCGAAAGAAAAAGTATCCTGATGTTGACGTGTTTGAATTTCGTTGAAATATTGTGTTGATTACGTACTTGCTTGCCCCCTAGGTTGTTACTCTCCCTCGATTGGGGCAACCAAGGAATCGAGTTGTGTTGCTAAAATAAATGCTAGCACAAGTATAAAAGTTCACAACAACCACACATCTGTAATAATAGTTCATTAAAAGAGAACAACTACAATATAAAGATATAAATAGAGTAGAAAATAAAACAAGTCCTAAGATAGAAGTTCTCAAAGGAACTTTAAAAGTCCTAAAAAGTTACTAATGAGAAAAATTAAAAATGAAAAATAAAGTTCCTAAGATAAAACCATCCTTCATAGTTGTTTTTTTAGCTAGTTTTTAGGTCGTGGCATGGAAGGCTTGTTGAATTGATGTTGGATGTAGGAGAAACGGAGATTGATTCTTTCGAGCAAGATGAGGACCTCTTTCCTTGTGTTTTTGCAACAATGGAACCATACCATATGCATGTCGCGTGACTCGGTAAATTACAACCATTCCAAAGGACCCATTGGAGATGGAGGTGGTTGTGGATTTTGAGGTCTTGGAGGTAAATCTCCCAAGTTCATAGGATATTGGTTAGGTTGTGAAGGTCTATGGTTTGATGGAGACAAGAGAATATTCATTAAGTATTCATTTGTAATCCGACATTAAAGGGTGTTGGAGCGGATGTTGATGTTTTTAACAGAGCTGATGGTGCTTGTCTTGGTGGTGATGGATTTTCATGGAGTAGTTGTTGTCACTTAATGAGACGAGGTTGATAAAAAGAGGGCGCCTAATTTTTGAGCTAGTGTTCTTTTTTGGTCTTCTAGTTTTGGATGAACTAGAGGAACTAAACATAGTTATGTTGATTGAGGTGTGAAGTGTAAGAGAAATGGTAAAGATGTTACATATTTAAAGAAGGATTTAGGTATGCTTTGGTTTAATGGGCAAAGGAATGATGTTTTATTGATAATTGAAAAGGAATAATGTTGCCCAATAACTAAGGGATTAAGGATGAGGCGTTATGAAAAAGAAAAAAGTTAAACAAAAAGAAAATCTAGCAGTCTAACGACCCACGGATCCCTTTTGTTGGGGACCGTGGGTCTATACATACTTGATGACAATATTCCACAGTTTTTGTGATAGTTTTGGTTTCTAATAATATTGAATGAAATTATGTAAGGAAAAAGTCATAAGGTGTAACAAAAAAAAAAAAAAAAAAAAAAAGATGGAATGTCAAGTATGGACACTTGAGTACACATAATCATTATACCACAAAGTTCATAACATATATCAATGTTTTAGGAAGTAGATTGTAAGGTTTTAAGTTTAGTAGGATGTAAGTGATTTCAAGAATAAAATGTATGCCTAAGTGTGTGCCTATATGAAAACAATGCGGAGATGTGGTTGTCTCGACTCAAGAAAATTAATAATGAGACAACCCAAATGCTCCTCTCTTCAATATAGCTCAATTGAGTGTATCAGAAATAAATATTAATTGCATATTTTCTTGAACACTCAAGAGAATTGTATGCATGCATGAAAAACGTTTTTGATTTGTATTAATAGTGTATGAAAATTATTTTCATGACTGTCCTAGTCGTGAGGATCCTTTTTAGAGAAATTATGGGAATTTCTAATGCAAGAGAAATGATTTGTGATGTCAATGAGTGCAATAAGTGAAATGCAATAGTCATATGATAAAGATTTGAAATTCCCAATTTGAATTTTGTGCAAAATAGAAGTCCTAGACTCACATTTGAGAAGAAAGAAATCATTCACATTCGATGTGTGGATGATCCCGTCTTGTTGTACGAATACATGGTACCTATGCCTAAGGGTCAAGGGTGTGGATTCAGGAAAGGGCATGTGACCACCTAATTTTCTTCTTTCCCAGCTGGAAAACCACCCCCTTATGGCAGGAAAAGTAAAAAAAAAAAAAAAAAAAAAAAAAAAATCTTTTGCGGGACTCTAGTGCCGAAGCAAGACAGAGAGGGACTATTCTTTTTGAAGAGAGAGAATTACTTTTATTGGTTGTTTTAGGTAGTTGTATGTGTAGTGGGTTATTTTTAAATGATAAAAAATAAAAATAAAATTAATAGAAGAGAGAGAAGGTGTTGCAAAGGTTAAGGGAAAGTTGAGGGAAAAAATAAATGAAGTGTTTTTTGATACCACACCCTCCACACTAAGGAACCATTTATCCGTGAGTACCTATAGTGGTTAGTCAATTTGGTTTTATTGTGCGAAGTTTGCATATGTTGCAAAGATTCCGCGTGTTTGGATTTTCGGTTATACCATATTTACCAATGGAAGGTAAATTACTTACAACTTTTCGGACGAAAAAGTTAAGTTGGTAAGCCTACTTCATAGTAAATTAAATTTTTGACCAATACTAGGAACACATTCGTTTGAACAAGTATATTCAATATTTCATCTTCATTACAAGTGTGAATTGCATTTCGATGTATACTCTTATCATTTTGAGAAAGAACTTATGTAGCGTTTGGTATGCATGAATCAAAGCTGGAATGCAATAAATTATTACAATAGAATGAAGAATTGTTGTTTGTTTTGAATTACGTAATGGAATGGTTTATTCATTGGTCCATTCCTTTACGTCTATCACAACCAATTTCATTGCATAGCCACCCCATAGTTTTTTCTCATTCCATTACGACTTGGAATCACATTTTGCCATATTTCATTTATTTCATTAATTTTCAATATCCATTACATTGTACCAAACAAAATATGTATATATTATATTCTATTTTAATATGGCAACCAAATAGGTCAATGGAACAGTAACGACTCATTCAATTACTATGTTCATTCCAGGAAATCGTCGGTTACATTCCTTTATCAGTCCATTACATCGAACCAAACAGACCCTTATATTCTTCATGTTTTATTCGAGTGTGGTTAAGCATGTAGTTTTGGTAATCTTTTTGATATTTTTGGAGAAACTAATCAAACTATGAGTTCGATTTCTTGTTCGCACTCCAAACATGCAATAGGACTAGGAGATGATTATCAACCATATTTTGAATAATGAATTGATAACAACTCAAAATCTTTCTTGACCCTCTAGTCACTCGAAAAGCAAAAATAAATAAAAATTATGAGATGTGTACTGTTAAGCCTAGTCCTAGTCATAGAAAATTAAATTGTTCACGTTTTAGTGGCTTTGTTAGAATATCGGTTATGTTATCTTTCGAGGCGATATTTTTGATAGAGATATTACCTTTTCACATTGTCGCGGAGGAAATGTTGACGTATTTCAATGTGTTTCATACGAGAGTGTTGAACGAGATTTTCAATTAATTCGATGGCCCCGTTGTTGTCGCACATAATAGGAATGTCGTCAAGCTTGATGTCGTAGTCACCGAGAGCTTATTTCATCCATAGTGCTCGTTGACATGCTTTTCCGACGGACACATATTCGGCTTTGGTTGTGGAAATAGTAAGGGCCGTTTGTTTTTTAGAAAACCAAGATGTTGGACAACATCCCAAGAATGTACAAGCTCCACTAGTGCTTTTTCTATCCACGTAGTCTCCCGCATGATCAGAGTCGGCATAGACGATAGTCTCAATACCAGTATCTTTAGGATACCATAAACTTAAATGTGTAGTACTTTTAATATACCTAAAAATACGCTTAACGGCTTCAAGATGTTTTCGAATCCTCTTGAAACCGAGCGCATAGACAAACACTAAACATAATGTCGGTTCTACTAGCGGTAAGATAAATTATATAGATTTCACATATACTAAAGAAAAGGTTACACAAAGATAACCTGATTTGATCGTGTAGAAGAAAAGCCTCGTTCATTTCTCAAGTTTTTCAAATATATTACTATTACTTATATATACAAATATGAACATGTAAAGAACAGTAAAACAAAACGGAACAAAAGGGAAAAATAACAGGGTCCAAATAGCGAAAATGGCCAAAATAATATATTTACAAACCATCGCCTCGAACTATGTGGTACAATACAAAAATTACCCATTATTTTTAGCTAATTACTGATTTTAGTATAACAAACTTTATTTATCAAATATCTAACAAATATTTAGCAAATTTCCTTATAAAAAATACCGATGAAAAGGTATTTAAATTGTGAATAAAATTTGCCAAATATTGCAATACTTTTGACTGATGTACGATTTTATATATTAAAATTTAATATATGTTTTTTTTAATAAAATAAAATTAAACACACCCATAAACTATTTAATAATTTACAAAAACTACCCTAATGCATCATATGTACAACTAATAATATGCTGGGGGTTTGTAACTTTTTTAAAAGAATTTTGCAATGAGATAAATGTGCCAAGATTGAAGTTGTCGCAAATAAGATATTGTCTATCCGAAGTAAGTCATGTAAAACTGAAAAGCGAAAATGAAAGTTCAAGGTGCCCCACATTGTTGGTGTACAAAAGTTTGATGTGTTTTTATAGCTAAAACCAAGGAAATATCATTATTGGCTAGCGAAGATGGATCGGTCTCAGTAGATCCTTCATTCCTCACCGACTTACTGAAAGAGAGTCTTAAAAGAGAGTTTTGTTACAATAAAAAAATGTTGATCCCAGTTGACTACTTGATCGATTTCCCTTAGCTTGTAATGGTTAAGTAATATTGAATAGATTCAATACAACTTATGTAGAAACTGTTTTTGATCGTATTAAAGTTTATGCGGAATCTAAACTTTAATCTTAAGAAGAACTAAACAAACAATATCAAACAAATCACTTCAATATTATTAATAATACGAATACTCTAAAGTATTAGGGTTTACAACCTTGAAGTTTTCTTAAAGAATCACGTATCTATCTCTATGCCCTAGGTCTTCTTTTTATAGATTAAGGAGTCCTAGTCGGCTTATAATTGCTTGCTATACAAGATAAATCTTAAAAGAATCTTTTCTATATTTATCTAACCGACTATACATGTTTATCTCATAAGCAGTACTAACTATACACTCTAGCAGTCTTAACTCTAACTCTAGCAGCATAAACTCTTCAGCAGTAGTAAGTTTGTACTAGCAACACTAACTTCTCTTCTAGCAGCATTAAAACACTTAGAGTATTTTCCTTCAAGTTCATCAGCAGTTGAAACTTCAAAGGCAGTTGTAACTCTGAACTAGCAGTTGTAACTTGTTGTCTAGCAGTAGTAACTACTTGGTGTATTTTCTTGAGCATCTTCAGCAACACTAGTAGTTGTAAAATACACAAGCAGTTGTAACCTTTAGTACTAGCAGCAACAATGACTTAGAGCAATTTCCATCAGCAGTCTTAACTAAACAAGCAGCAACAGCTCTAAAACCCAATAATCCTCCCTAAACTTGATATTTTCTCCCAAAATCATCAAGTTTCTCTTTAAGCTTGAACAAACACTAAGAGGATGATCCCAAACAATTAATTTTGTGGCTTGTCCTTGGGTCCTAGATACTTTTCCATCTTCTTGAGCAACTGATAAGCCATTTCATCATAAGGATATTGGAGTTGAAGTCTTTTCTTCCCATACAGCATCTGATGTAGAATATCCTTATGAAAAGCTAAAGGATAGTCCTTTTCTACCATCATGTAGATTATTAGCCCATGTGCAGCCAAATAATGAACTCCACAACTCTGATAAATCTTCCATTCTAAGACTGTGTTATGCCTTAGACTTCTCCATACTTCATCCTCATGAATTGGTTCAAGCATCACTTTCAAGTAATCCCAGATGACTCTATCATAAATTTGTTCTGGTCTGTCATAACCAAACTTTCCTTTGTATAGCCTCCATAGAGTCACCATATCTTCTCTGTCAAAGTCATGAACCATTTGTAGAAAACTCACAAACCTCAAAGATGAACCATCAGCCCTCTTTATATCCCAATATGCTGTTTACCATGTAATCCTGACTTGAAATCAATAATGGTTTGTTTAACACTTAGAGGCTCTACATCCATGGCTATATCTTCAGGTACTACTGAAAGTTCAGTGTGAGCTTTCATTTGTTCTACATCATCATCAGCTTGCTCAGTCTGCTCTTGCTCTTGCTCTGCTTTATGCTCAGACTTCTTCTTTTTACTGCTTTTCTTTTCCAATTTTTCACTTGCTCTTTTTGAACTTTTACTTTCTTCTTTCTTTTCCTCAATGCCCTTCACCACTTCAGTATTCACAAAACTTTCAATCTTTCTTTTGGCAATTGTGCATAACTCTTCAATTCAGCTATCATCCAACTGTGATAACTTCTTTTGTTGCTAATTGTCCATGTTCTTCAAATATGCACACATGAAAGATCTTCTTTGTACTTTAGTAGGTGGCTTGTTCTTCTTAGCTGCTAATCTTTGTGTTGCATAGAACTTCTTTCTTTCATCAATAAGTTCTTTCAGCATCCTAGCTCTTTCATCTATTGAATACTGATCTTGCTCTTCTTGTTGGAGTTTCTGAGCAAGTTCCCAATCAGTATCAACTTGAACTCTTTCCTCATCCCATGCAGCAATCAACTCTGCATTCTTAGCATCTTTCTCTGTAGTTATTTTCCTTTGTTCCAAAATCTTTTGATTCTCAGCCTCAAACTCCTTTGCCAAGTTCTCTGCAACCTTAGCATCAAGTTGTAGTTGCTTTTCTTCGGATAGTGGCTTCTCCACAGGCTCTTCAATAAGTATTCCTTTGCCTTGGACCTGTGGAGTTGATTGTGTAGCTTGTGGTCTTGAAGATGGCTCCTTTATGACAACACCTTTGGTTATTGGTTTTGAAGTCTTCAGTTCTGTTAGTACACTAGCAGCAGTAGTAACTTCTGGTGTAGTAGCACTATCTTTTGTACTAGCAGCAGTAACTTCTTTTGATTCTCAGCCTCAAACTCCTTTGCCAAGTTCTTTGCAACCTCAGCATCAAGTTGTAGTTGCTTTTATTTGGATAGTGGCTTCTCCACAGGCTCTTCAATAAGTATTCCTTTGCCTTTGCCTTGGACCTGTGGAGTTGATTGTGTAGCTTGTGGTCTTGAAGATGGCTCCTTTATAACAACACCTTTGGTTATTGGTTTTGAAGTCTTCAGTTATGTTAGTACACTAGCAGCAGTAGTAACCTCTGTTGTAGCAGCATTATCTTTTGTACTAGCAGCAGTAAGTGGCTTACTAGCAGCAATAACCTCTTGACCAGCAGTAGCCACAAAGCTATCAATCACCACTTGGTTCCCTTGATTGTCAGCAACCACCAGCACTCTCAACATCCTTAGCCTCCCCTGAAGCTTTGCTATTATTCCCCCCCCCATGTTTGGGAGCATCCTTGTGAGCTTCAGAAGATCTAACCTTAAGTTTGGGAGTTCTTGATCTCTTGATTCCTTCTAAATATCTAACTCTTCTCTTCAAAACCTTAATTTCCCCTCCTTGAGCTTTGATTATACCACCTTGAGAAGCAGCAAGGTTTTGCAGATCAAGAACCTATGCAGACAGCCTGGTACATGTGTCCATCAATTCATTGAGAAGTTCTATGCTATCCTCACCACTTTGGCTTGTGTTACCTAGCCCGAGAGGTAGATCATTGGAAATGTTAAGCTCAGCCTCAACCCTAGGTTGAGCATCTGTACCCCCCATAGTTTCCAGGTGACTGGGTCCTTCACCTGAATCAGTTCCATGAGGACCTGACTCATTAGAAGTTATCTTGGCTTGGGTCTTATTGATGTTACCACTATCATGTGCTACTTCTAAGCTAGTCACAGTAGTGGCAGCCCTTACCAACATGTCACTCTCCACACCAGTGACAGCCTCATCTGCAATATTGGGTGTAGAACCACTAGCCTGAGGCAGCTCAGTGTTCTTTGTGTGAGTTCTACGTTTATAGGTCTTTTTGGGTTGTGGTTGTGAAGATGTTGCCAAAAGTGTGGGTGTGTGATGGGTAACAGCTGGGATTGCTGAACATTCACCCATTTAGGTTTGGGTTAGTGCCACCATTATTGGAAACAAAGGTGTAACTTTCCCTGAAAAATCTTTTCCATCCCTCCTCATATTAGTAAAAACCTTTTTAGTAAGAGAGGGAGTGGGATAAACTCTTTTATGACTTTTCTTATTTACAAATTAGTTGTCCAAAAAGAGTTGCAAAAACCTTGGATAAATAAAATATTTACTTGAAGAACTATCCAAGTTCTTAACCAAACTGTCAAAAATTAATTTAGAAAAATTAAATCTTTGATCATTTTCAACCAAACAAATTATAACAGAAGCTAAATTACTACTAAATTCGTTCCACCCAGTGGTCTTTGGACTTAGACACACTAAGACAGTATGGATTAAGAATTTCCACTGATGAGAGAAGTTTCTTTTGTAAAATTTTAAAGCATCAGTTTTTCTCTCATATCCCATCAGTGAAAGTTTTTCAAAAAGTGTAGTATTCGGAAGATTCTCAATGCCATTATGTTGGGAATTATATTTTGAGTTGATATTGACAAAACATGAAAGATGAAGGATTTATGAAGACAAAGACGAAGGACTAAATATGTATATTGTTAAGAGTCTTTGTAACCCTAATCTCTAGTTTATAAAGAGATGGGGCGTGAGTTTTATAGGAACAGGAGTCAAGATGTAACTCCATTAAAGGTGTGTGTGTGTAAACCTAGGCGTAGGTCTTGTGTTAGACGCCTAGGGTTCATGTTTAGTTTAAGCCTCAAGGATCTTTGATCCCTGTTAGAGTGTAACCGTACTATACTTGATCACATAGCATTGGGGCTGATTGTGTTAGTAGTTGTTAGAGATGATGACGAGAAAAACCTTGTAGCAATAATAATGATGTTTTTGTTTATTCCGCTGTGCATCGTGTTATTCATTATTATTGTTTATCCCACTTGCTCTAAACGATCCACGAAGTTGTTTAATTATAACTTCACAATTGGTATCAGAGACAGGTTTGAGACACTTCGAGTGTATGCAGTTAAGTATGCGGAATCTACTTAACCACACTTAGAAGAATTATGATTTGTTTAATGGAACAGTAATGTATGTAAGAGCAATGAACACAGTAAGATTAACACCAAACGATTGAATGTTATTACTTGAATAATACAAGTGATCTTGCTATCACTAGGGTTACAAAGACCTTGAACCTTAACTAAACTTCTATGACTGATATATATAAACGTATAACCTAGGATCTCCTTTTATAGACTTAAGGAGTCCTTTACAAGATAAGTATTCTACCGTATAATTCTAACTAATTAAGTTATACAAAAGATCTATTCCATACTTATCCTCTACAATATCGTATAAGACAGTTATCCATGCAGCAGTACCTTCAATATAACTAGCAGTACTAACCCAGTAGTTTGTACTGTTAGTTGTTTCTTCAACAGTCTTTAGTTATACACTAACAGTTTGTACTGAGCAGTACTAAGTTCTGTGACATTTAATTCCCAACAATCTTCCCCTAAACTTGTGATTTAGCCCAAATCATCAAGTTTCTCAAAATTAAATGCATACCTTTGAGGATTGTGAGGACTCTTCCAAACACTATCTTCTTGACTTTGTCTCTTCTGCCTGCTGATAGATCTTTCTAACTAACTCCCTTGCCATTTCTGATTCTTCTTGTACCTTGAGTTTGGAAGCTGGCATAACAATCAAAGTACCTGCCCTAAGTGGACAGTCCTTTTCCACTAGCATGTAAACTTCTATTCCTGCTTTTGTAGCAACCTGATGAACACCACAATTGTCAAATAATCTCCAAGTAGTAGACAAATCATGAGCTTGGAATCTCCACAGTGAGTCATTTGCATCAGGCTCATATAGTCTTTTAAGTTCAACCCAGAGTTCCTTGTCCTTATCATCTGTAGGATCTGTCAATTCTAAACCTTTCTTGAACTAAACTCCACAGCTTGTCCAAATCTTCTCTGTCAAAGGCTTTCACTATGTCTACAAAGAACTTATGAACTTCTGACTTTCCTCCTACCCTGATGATCTTCCATCCCTTGATTCTCCTATTTGAGTACACTTCCCAATCTATGATAGGATGCTTAGCATGAAGGGGATCAACATTTAAAGCTTCTGGGACTACTACCATCATTCCTTGTATCTGTTCATCAGTGATTATCTCTTCTTCTTCCTCAGCTGATTCTTCCTCAACTGGCTCAGCCTGTTTTTCTTCTTCTAACCTTTGCTTCTTGGATTCCTCAGATTCCAATAGCTCTGCTCCTCTTTTCACACCTTTACTGGGCTCAGTCTCAATAATTGCACTTTCATCTCTTAAGTACTTCTGAATTCTTGTATGAGCTTCAATGTAAGCCTTCTCAATGTCTTCATTAGACATTCCTTTAAAGTAACTTTCCTTCTAGTAATCCTGATGTTTTAAGAAATTCTTCATAAACCTTAACTGTTCACTTTTTGAAGGAATTTTCTTCTTATAAGCCTTTTTCTTGCTTTGCTTCCTTCTGATCTCTTGCAACAAGTCATTAAGTGTTGAATCTTGTTCTTCTGGAGTATACTTTGATCTTTCTTCTTCTTGTAATTTTGCAGCTAACTCCTTATCTGAAAGAATCTTAGCAGCTCTTTCTTCCTCTTCAGTTTGAAGCTTTCTCTCAATCATAAATGCTGCCACTCTTTCTTCTTCAGCCAACCTTTCTTCTTCAGCAACTCTTTCTAAATCTTCTTCATGGAAATTCTGGGCTAACTCTTCATCAAGTGCTAACTGAACCTGTTCCTTCTTGGACAACTGTTTAGAAGATGGTTCTTGCTCTGTCATGATTGCTTTGCCCTTATCTGCTCTTGATAACCTTGGTCTTCTAGAGTATACTGCAGTAGCAGTACCTTGATATCCAGCAGCAATAAGATTTTCAATACTAGCAGTACCTTGATCCATCTGTTCTGCTTGCCTCCCCTGAGTCTCATACTCTTCATGAACCAAAGAGATATCCGGATCATGATCCATCTAAGCAATCTTCCTCCCCTGTTTGGAAGACTCCTCACCATCATCTGTGCTTGGACCCTTGGATGAACTAGAAGAAGAAGAACTTGTTGAAACCACCATCTTTGCTGATCTTTTTCCTTTGAGTTTCTTGACTGTTGTCTCTAACTTCTTCACTTTTAGAACCAACTTGGTGTAGACAACTCCAAAGTTCTTCTTATGACTTTTGAGCTCAGCTTCCAATGAGTTAACTTTCTCAGACAATGTTGTACAAATGACCATCAATTCCTTTAGTGTATGGCTGCCCTCAGCACTTCCTGATGTGTTACCTTCAGGGAGAGGTGCATCATAGGGCAAAGACTCATAGTCCATCATATGATGAGCTTCTGAGCCACCCATAGTTTCCATTTGGCTTGGGATTCCACCAGGAGTACTAGGTACTGCTGGTGTTGCCATGGATTAGGTCTTATCTATGTTACTTCTGTCCTGTCCAGCTTCTAAGCCTGAGATAGTAGAAGTATCCCTTTCCACACTAACAAAGTCAGCCTCATCTGCTACATTTGTAGGAGTAGGAACTCTGTGCTGAGGTACATCAGAGTCCTGTCTGGATGTAGTCCTATGTGTTGATGAAGATGGTTGTGAATGTTCTGATGGTGTGGGTATGTGATGGGAGGCAACTGGGCTTGTTGCTCCTTCACCCTGAGCTTGTATCATAGAAGCAAAAAGTGGTACTGCTTCCCCACTATACCCTCTGGAAGCAATTTTCATGTTACTAATCAGTTTTTGGGTAAGTTTTGGGGTTGGATAAACAGTTTTGTGTGGAAGCAGTTGATGTTTCCTCATGTTCAAGATTGTTTGTATGAACCTGGGATACATCAAAAATTTTGTCTTGCTTTCAACATTTTTAACCATACCTTCAAAAATGAGTTTAGAAAAATTGAAAGTTCTGTCAGTAGCCAAGCAAATGAGAGCAGTAGCAATATTACTACTGAACTGTTCCCATGAGATTTTCTTGGGACTAAGACAGTGAAGGATGGTGTGAATTAAAAATCTCCATTGAGGGGCAAAACGACTCTTTTGAAAAGTTAAAGCCTGTGATTCAGTGTTGTACCCCATCCTTGATAAGTTTTCAAATATTTCAGTGTTTGGCATAGCATTAATACCATTGTCATCATTCAAGTAGAGATGCCTCCTGAGTGATGATTCAGTAATAATGATAGATTTACCATCCACTTTAGCATTTAACTCTTTGTCACCATTTTCAAATACTTTGACAGTAGCAGTCTGCCAAAACTGTTTGATGTGGGAGACATAGATTGTGGGATTTAAGATTAAAGAATGACTTATGTGAGTACCTTTTAAAAAGTCCACAATCTAATGAAAAGTAGTGTCATCCTCTACTTTTTTCAAGTAGGCGACCACGTTGTGTTTGTCAGCAAAAGATAAAGTAGCCATGAATTTTCAGTAAAAAGTGATTTGACTGTTGGGAATGGTGTAATTTTAGGGTAGAAAGTAGAAGAAGAAAATGAAATGAGATATTATGATCGAATTCTTAGGGTTTCTTATTGGACCGACTTCAATAAAAATTTAACTTTTGATTGAAGATAAGGTTAATATAATAGATTAAAAGTGAAAATATCCAAATAGGAAAACCCTGGAAATAGGGAGTTGAGTAGTAAAAACCTCAACTGACTTTCAACGGCTATTTTCAAAAAGCTGTTATTTCGCACCAATACTAACGTCTATCCAGCAGTACAAACTAAGCCTACCAGTACTAACTTTAAGCCTGGCAGTACAAACTTTTTGGAAAAATTTGACTCAACAGTATGAACTTAATTTTGATGAAAAACCATACTGCTAACAACCATTTTGAAGGGATTAAGTGTAGAGACAGACACTTAATCAAGATTTCAGTTTAATGCAATTGTGTGAGAACCAATTGTTTTTAGTTATAAAATAACTGCCTGTGTACAGATAAACTCATTCAAAGAGCTTTCTTGACAGGGTTTCCAGCTCGTGGCAGTTGTTGCCTCTAACACAAATGTTAGAGTCACGTTTGCTCGCTGTTCTTTCTACCAGATGTCCTTAGACTTACTCATTATACAAAAGTATAAAATGGTAGAAAGTGAGTTATGTCAGTTACTATCTGAATAACTAAGCCATCAATTCAATACAAAACACCATAATAAGATTTCAAAAAAGATGTTTTAAAGAATCAATTAACTTAGGTATAAACATTTGTTAATGAATTCCCAAACTCTGTTTATCATAAACCTATTATGTCAGCAACTGAACCACCATCTGCTTGCTCACACATTGCACTAGTAATTCCCTTTGTGCTCAAATTCCAAGATCAAGACAAAAGTTTCCAACTTCAGGGGAAGTTCATGCTTAAGGGGAAGTCCAGATCGTTCGTACTTAGTTTTGTCATTATCAACTTTATCACCTGCAATTGTTAGTCCAAAACCAGGAGAACAAAGTGCAAAGCACTTGCCTCATAACAGTATTAACATATGACTAACAGTTCTAACAAAACAGACAAAATTTGTACTAACATTACAAACTATACAAAACCAGTACTAATTGACAAACCTAGCAGTACAAATCCAATTTATGTACAAAAACACACAGTTTGAAAACATTAAGGGTTAAGCATCCCAATACTAGCTACCAAGTATTGAAACCTTCCTACATCAAAGGCTTTTGTGAGAAGATCTTCAAAGTTTTGATCAGAATCAATTTTAACTACTTGAATCAACTTTTTCTCATTGCAGTCTCTAATAAAATGATGCCTAATTTCTATGTGTTTTTGTAACAACTGGTAATTTCAGGAACCTTTTAAGTTTCCGTATTTCGTTTTAATAAACGTAAAACTAGTATCAACCCCTTGTGCAGTAGGACTTAGGCTATACTTAGTCCACAACGCTCCAATGCCTTGCTCCTGCTCCAGTTCACAATTTTAAGCCATAAAACAATTTTCTATTCTTTAAATACTTACGGTTTTAAATTCAACAAATGTTAATTATTATTTAATATTTAACACCCGACACTCCTAGCAATTTTTTTTTACACTCTCACACTTACTAAATTAATACAAAAGTGCCAAAAAAATTATTTCCTTACACTTTTATAATTCATTTTCTAAGCCCACTTAATTATACGTATTTAACGTTAACCACAAAAACTAACAACCAATACTTATTTTTAACACCCAATACATACAATATATACTCTTTGATACCAAAACAACTCATCTAATCTTTTAATTTCTTATTATGCCGCCACCCTCTTTATATTCTATAGTTAAGTTTTGGACAAAATGCACATGGCCATTTAATAGCCAAACCTAATTGCACAAAACATGGAGTGTACAATTTTTTTTTGGAGGCTTGACCTTCATCCTTTGTCCCCTAATTACCCCATTCTGCCCAACTTCTTAGCCATAGCCAAATTATGGCTTTTGACCCAATTAATGCAAGGTTGAATGATTTTAGTATAAATAGAGCCAATATCCTCATTTTGTTGCACCTAGTAGTTCAAGAGCAAGAGAAAAAAAAATATATATAATCACCTCCCACATAGATACATAATTCGACACACATAAGGAGCAAGGAGAAGAAATGATCTTTTTGTGGCTAAGAACAAGTGCTCATAAAGTATTCTAGCAAGGGTTTGGAGCATTAGCCTTGGGGTTAAACAAGTGTTTACAACTCACATCTCACTATATATTTTTGTAAGTAATCTTAGGCTATGTTTGGCGTATGAGCTTATCAGAGCTTATCGTAGCATGAACTTATTTTTTTAGAAAAATAAGCTACCATTGAAAACAAGTCTCGTTTGGCTGACACGGCTTGAAGGAGCTTGTTAAAAAAATAAGCTACTAAATGAAATGCTAGTTGTACTAGCATGTAAAAAAAAGCTCCAGCCACCTGCTCCAGCAACCAGCTCCAGCGATCCGCTCCAGCTCCTACTTGTGCCAAACATACCCTTACAAAAACTTCATGATTTTCATGTTTTACATGCTTGATCAAGTCTCATGGTCATTATCATTTGTACATGTTGAAAAAGGATTTTCATACACTAATGATCCTTTAGTAAAAAGTTATGTTTTTAACAAGAAGTTAATACAAGAAAGTTAATGAACTTGTATATTTTGATTTATTTCTATGAACTTTGAGAATAGTTGAGCTTAAGTTAGATCACTATAGTTATGTTAGAAAGTTGTTGGAAGACTTAGGATGAGATTTGGAGTTGGGGTTAAGAGTATATAAAAACTAGAAAGCTAGAAACTTGATTTTTACACTAAAAATAAACATTCTGTCCAAACAGTACACGATCTGGAAATTTCAGTAACTCTTGAACTATTTTGGTTTTCAAATTGAGAAAATAATTTCAAAAACGAAAACGTGGTCGCTTGAATGAGTTAAAACGGGCTTATAACGAAAAAGATATGATATTTTCAAGTTTAACGACGAAAAATGACGATTTCCTGAAACAATACATTCTGTCCGAATTTTAACAATAAGAAACTGAGGTGTAAATGAAAGTTAGGGAAGCCGAGACCTTGAAAAGCCTAGAGTACGCTTAAATACCTTCGCGTGGATAGGTCACACTTAATAAACGGAGCTACGAAGCGAGAGATATGACTAAAAGTATGTGGTCGCAATGAATGAACTTTAACAGCCAATATTGCTAAAATATAAAGCTATTAGGATTTTACAAAGTTGATTTTTGACCATTTTAAGTATATTTTGATTGAAATGAGGTAAATAAAAATGGTAGAAGCATGTGTATACATTTAGGCGCGTTAGAAAACCTTGAAATACATATTAGCGCGACAAATAAAACTTGGTTACAAAATAAACGAGTTATATTTTCTAAAAGTGACAATCTTTAATAAAGGATCAAAACGACGTGATTATATTTTTGACAACAAATATTACGACGACATGTACAAGTGATAATGTAGAGTGTGACTGGCATGCTTGACCTTGATTTCGAAAGCCTAAGACATATGCATATTTAGGTCGCGATTAGAGTACTTGGACCCATATTGCCGTTTACATTATTCCAAACAAGATTTGCTTTGCTGAGGTGAGTTCTCGTAGCCCCTTTTTCATTATGTTTTCCTCGGGGGAAAATGGTACTCAAATGCTTTACAAATGTTTTCATGCGGTGAATTACTGTTTTACATGATTTCGGACATATTTGTGTGATGATACAATTATATGCTGTGACGTGTTTGTTTTGTGATTACATGACTGCGCCACTGTTAACTCTCTGCTGAGAGCCCACAGGTTTTAGGTTCAGTTGGTATAACTGTTAACCCACTTGTTGATAGATCTATCGGGGTAGCTCCCCACGTGATTTGATTATGTGATTGAGGACACTATAGGATCAGTTGGCGTGACACTATTATTTCTTGATAACGTGCTTGTAGTTGGTATTCATTTCACTATATCCTACTTATTGTTCACAGCCACGTGGTTTAAGCTTTAAACCTACGAGCTCACCAACTTTATGTTGACGTTTTCGAGTATCCATTTTCAGGTGTTAAGAACGAAGGTACCATAGAAGGTTGAGTTTTGGCCCGACTTAGCAAGACTTAGTCAAGACCCTCCCGAGTTATATCTCGTGGAGTTGCATTATGATATTAAATAATGATGTTGTGTATTTTGGAGACTCATGAAGTTTTTATTTTGTATTTATCCCTGTTGTGGGAGTTTATGACTGTTATCGTTTCAATGAATTACATTTAGTATTTATCTATCGTGACGCTTTGTGTTCTTTACTAAGAAGTCATACCCCGTGAATGCCATTCCGCTGCGCCATTTTTGGGGTGTGACAGATTGGTACCAGAGCCAAGGTTATAGAGAATTAGGTGGTTTAACCTAGACTATAACCTAAGAACCTTCATATAGTTTGCATTATAGGAATTGCGTGTGCGATTATGTGTATAAGTATGACATGAAGTGATGATGATAAGTAAATGCAACATGATGCTATCTTAAAACCGCCTGGCCAACGTTTTTACGATAACATGATGTGGCATGGACTTATCAAATTCATGGATTGTCAAGATAGGAAGCTAAGTATAGTAGCATGACACGTATACCGACCTATCTTACCTATCTCCTATCTAACGTTTACAAATGTCCTACTTTGTAGAAACATGCCTCCTAGAAGGTCGACTCGAGTTAACCGAGGTGTTATGCCACCAAGGGGTAGAAGGACTGGTGGACGAGGAGGTAGGGCAGGAGGTCGCGGCACGGGAAGCGACGATGCCAACAATGGGACTCCTGATGTTGCTACCATTGTCGCCCAACAACTAAGGGAGCTGCTACCCACTATTGTCACCCAAGTTGGCAACCATATCAGCAACCAAGGGAACAACGTGAGTGGGAATGATCAAGCGGACAACAACGGTGGAAGTGATCACGTCAATGACGGAAACCACAACAACGGTAACAAAGGATGTACTTACAAGGAGTTTACTGCGTGCAAACCGATGGACTTTGATGGTACTGGAGGTGCGATAGCTTATACTCGATGGGTCGAAAAGATGGAGTCGGTGATTGACATAAGTGAGTGTGCGAGTCATCAGAAGGTGAAGTATGCTTCTTGTTCTTTGATTGGAACATGAGTTCTACCATCACACCATGGTGGGAACCGGACATGCGGCTTATACGTATCGATTCCATGAGCTCGCTAGATTAGTACCTCATATGGTCACACCTGAATCTAAGAGAATTGAAAGGTACATCTATGGGTTGGCCCCTGAAATTCGTGGAATGGTGAAAGCAACCGAGCCTGCTACTATCCAGAGCGCGATACTGAAATCTGCAGCCCTGATGGATGAGATGATCAGGAATGGGACATTGTCTAAGAGTGGTGAAAAGAGGAAAGCCGTGAGTGAGCTGAGTAAACAAGATGGAGCAAATGGTAACAACAAGAAAGCTAAGTGGGGAAAAGGATTTGTGGCAACTAGTACCGTCAAGAAGGAGTATCAGGGTCCTTACACTATGTGTGCCAAAAGCAACTACCACCACCCAGAGACTAGGCCATGCCAGGTGGTATGTTTCAACTGCAAGCGACCTGGGCATATGGCGAAAGATTTTAGGGTAGCAGCTAATCCAGTGGCACCAGTGAATGTTGTTAACCCGAAGACTTGTTATGTGTGTGGAAGCCCGAATCACCTTCGTAATATGTGCCCTAGGTTGGGTAGAACACAGGCGCCAGTGCATAACAACCATAATCAGGCTGCAACAAATGGTGGAAACAATGCTAACCATGCAGGCAGTGCAAACCGTGGGAACAATGTGAATGGTGGGAACAATGGTAACCCAGCTCGGGGTCGGGTATTTGTGATGAACGCTGAAGAAGGACGCCGGGACCCGAACATCGTGACGGGTACGTTCTCCATAAACGATCACTATGCTACCATGCTATTTGATTCTGGTGTCGATTATAGTTTTGTCTCCACTAAATTCATGCATCTGTTGAATATGAAACCTAGTAGACTAGGCTTTAGTTACAAAATTGAAATAGCAAGTGGTCAAAAGGTAGAAACAAATGAGATCATTCGCGGGTGTGCACTAGAATTAGAAGGTCATACCTTTAGCATCGACTTAATACCATTTGGGCATGTTTTTGTTTAAGATCTAAGTTGCATAGCTGCACACATGACGTTATTTTCAAAAAATTGTGATTTTTCAAAATTCACAAATCTATGAGTGTGCCGGTGACTTGTAAACTTTAGAACTTGGCTTGTATACTATTCGAGACCACCATAATAAGTATTATTTATATAATTGGAATGACCTGTCTAAATTGGTAAATTTCTAGGATTACACCCAAATAGCCTTTATATGTTATGTGTTATTAGCTAACTACACTGGTTAGTTAACCCCCGTATAAACCCTTTTGTTACTCTCACTTTTAGAGTAAGATACCCCTAGAAAAACCTTTAGAGCCATTCCTTTCGTTTCTTACACCTTTGTTATAATGTTTCGTTACACCCTTACACCTTAGCTTACCCTGTAGATTAAAATCCTTGGTTGGTTAATTGCTTTAGGCAAAGTGTGTTTCCTTACATTACCTGTGTTGGCGTGCGTAATTCATTATCTTTGGTTAGGTCGGGAAATTGCACAATGCAATTGGAGTGAAAGTAAATATTGTATATCTTTGAGTTTATTTTTCGTGTGTTTACTACTTTCACTATTACCGTTATTTCTGAAGTCATGAAAAGTATGGAAAAATTATCCAGAGTTATCATTATAGTGATGTGGTGAAATTTTACACATCTATGTTTATGTTTAAAAAAAAAAAAAAAAAAAATCGAAAAAATAGAAAAGAAAAAGAAAGAGGAAAAGTTGGAAGATTGTTTTAACCAACTTATGTAAAGTTTTGTATTAAGTGGTCGATATCACCACTATTTGTTGTATATTATATCTATGGATTGAATGGGAGTTGAACGTTATGGGAACGCCAACTAAAGGTTATTCTTTGATTAAGATCTTGTTGAGTATAATTCGTGTCTACCTAAAGCGTGTGTTTCAAGTGTTAAAGCGTGAGTTATTCTATGATATGAGTCTTATTCATGGGATGGTTGGGATAGTGATTAACCACACTTAGGATTTTAATTTATTTGTTTCGTTTATTTTTCATTTTACACCAATTTATATCCCAAATATTATCCATACCCTATATTATTCTTTATCCAAACCTTTGATTTATTGAGATTAGGGATTTGAGCAATCTTAAGTATCGTAGTCGTGGATTCGGCTATGTATTTATGATTTTTTCGCCCTTTTTGATATAATATTATTGGTGAAGATTACTTGGTCCTATCTTTAGCCTATTCGAGTTAAGGATTTGAGCAATTGCAAGTATCGTGTTCGTGGATTCGATCATGTATTTGTGATTTTGTCGCCTTTTCTGGAATTTGAGATCGATAGAGATTAAGGAGAATGATTAACCCTTAAACTACAAACCCTTTTTACCGCTTTAGACTTGTTATTCCTTGGCTTTAGTGGGGGAGATGTGTATACTTGCCAAGCTTATGATAGAATATTCGTCACGACTGGACAGTTAAACGATTAGATTTGCTTTTATCAAATTATTTTATTTTACTTCTAATTCGTTAAGTGTTTGGTTGTGTGATTATGACAAAAATGAATACATGCTTAAATATAAAAATAAATCCTAATATCTTTTAGGATACATTTTCATAAGATTAATTCTAAGGTTTACTTGGGGACAAGTAAAGCTCAAGTGGGGGGATATTTGATGAACTCAAATAAGTACATTTTATTACCGTCATTTATCCTATTTATTTGACTTGTTTTATTATATTATCTGTGAGAATTGATACGTTAATGTTTACTTTTGCAATTCTCAGGTAAAAACAAGTATTATGTGAAACTTGGCGATTTGGACTAATTATGGAGCAAAACAAGCAAGAAGATAAGAGTCTACTGAAATGTACAAGATCAAGACATTCTGCTCCAGATGCGCCGCATCTTACTTATCACATACGGCGCATCACTATCAAGATTTCACAAGATACGATCCAAAACAGCAAGGACATGCGCCGCATCTAAGGATGGAGTTACGCCGCATCTTCTGGCGGTGTACGAATATTCCTGAATATATAATCTTGGACCCCACGCGAAGTTAAGTCAATGCGCCGCATCTACTTATTAGATGCGCCGCATCTTACCCTCAGACAGAAACTATAAATACCCCAAGACCAGACGAATTTCAGAGGTGGAAGGTTCGACATTTAGCTAAGTACGAGAAGACCGAAGACCACAGAAACCCTAGGACGAATTCAATCGAAGTAGCAGCACAAGACACACCTTGAACGAAGATACAAGAGCTGTAAGAAGGTCTTGCATGTATTCAATTCATTAAGTAGTTTTGTTTTATTGTATTAGTAAACTTTAATTCATCAGGATTGGTGGCTTGTGTAATGTGACAACGGAAAGGTTGCACTCCCTTAAAACTGCTTTCCCATTAATTAAAGTTTATATGTTGATGTCTTTGGTGACTTTTATTAGTGCATTGATAACCTCTGTGTCTAGCTGAACGTTGATCGGGTCGCCATGCCTCTGCCCTCGCCTATTTATTAGATCGCCTATGCATTCTATCGTCTGTAGAAAAGTAGGAAGAAAGATAAATAGGATAGTCATAAGTAATCATTAAGGGTTTACTCGCCGATAAGATTAGAACCAATGAGAAAGGACTTAATCTCGGTGCGTTGCATCGAACTATACACTTCATATAAAACTAGCAATAAAACAAGTGACAAATTACTTAACTATCAGGACAGGTCTTCTTATTGTCTCGAGTATTTATCTGTGTACGTGTGTGCTATTCGCTGATTCGTGCCTATTAGTTTAGTTTATTATTTAATTGCAACCAAATCGTGCCAGTCTCTCAGGCTGAACCCCCTTGCGTTAGATTAGGTTGTATAGCTAACTTAAGATATTAAAATACTGATTAGGATAACTAGATAATACGTTCCACTCTTAGTGATCGACACTCTACTTACCATTATATTCATACTGACCGGGTACACTGCTCATTAAAGTGTGTGTGTTATTGATAAGTCGGCTAAATATAAATTTAAAACTTGAATACTGCTAAAACCACAACGACATACCGTGGGTATAAATTAGAGCATACGCACGCACGCATCAAGTTTTTGGCGCCGCTGCCGGGGAGTGAATTGTTATTATCTGTTAATTTGATTAGTATTTTAATTAGGTTTTTCTTTTTAATTTTTATTCTAACCGCTAACCGTGTTGTGTATTAGTTAAATTGCATTCATTGTATTATTTTGCATATTTTCTGTTTTTGTGTGTTTAATTTTTGTTTATTTTCGTTTGTTTTTTTTTTTTGTTTTTTTTTTTTGTTTTGTTTTTTTTTGTTTTTTTTTCTTCGTATTTTCTGTATTCTGCTATCGTTGTATTGAGCTTATTCAAACGATACGGCGCATCTATTTTCTTAGATACGGCGTATTGCGTTTAATTTTTATAAAATACAACGCGTTTAATTAATTCGATACGACGCATCTTTCCCCAAGATACGGCGTATCTGTTTTTAATAAGAAATTTTTTCTAAGCAATAACGCGATACGACGCATCTGTTTTTGCAGATACGGCGTATCTATTATTTTAATTAAAAACAGTTTTCGAATTATTAAACAGACACGACGCATCGATTTTTATCGATACGGCGTATCTTCTGAATCAAAAATCTTGTATTTTGAAACGTAACGAAAATACGGCGCATTAACCTTTGTTAATACGACGCATTTAATTTTAATATGTATAATCGATTTTTGATAATTAAAACTGATACGGCGCATTCTAAATTTATAAGCGGCGTATCTATTTTCTTAATAAAGTCTGATTAAATTTTAACGATTATAAGATACGGCGTATCCAACTTTCTGGATACGGCGCATCATCTGCAGATATCAGTTATTATTATTCTTATATCCGTTTCTAAATTCATTAATTTCTCTTCTAGCGAACAAATCCTACTGAAGATTTTACCTATGATGACAGGTTTTGCTATGGAAGACATGTCAGTGAACGGATATCTTGCTAAGGAACTCTTGCTTTCGGATTCATTCGATGTGAAATTTTTTGATGATGTCAACTTCAATGTGCTCATGATTGATGCCGATTTATTTTCCTGGGAAACCCCTCTTGAAGCTACTTATAAGGAATTTAAACGTTTATGCAATATTGAAGATGGGATATTCTCTTATGATTTACTAATGAGTTACACTGAAGATGAATTGCTACTCTTATGGCCCATCATTGAATCTAAAGGATTGACTAGGACTACTATCGAAGAGAATGATGGGAAATTCCAAATTGAATACATGAACTCAAGCAATAAAAGCTGTGGTGGAGGCAATACCCAACCCATGCAGATCTCTTACATGCCTTATTCCGAACAGTACTGGGGATTAAATGAGAACTATCTGGACGATGAAAGAATTTATGCTGTGTCGGAGTTATTATTTCATGGCAGGTTGGTAAGGTTGATGGACATCTCCCTCGAAGAATGGCTTGAACTTAAATACGGTAATCCTAAATTTGCTCCTGAGAATGAAATCAAACGGATTGTGACCTCATGGTTGACACGGAGTTTTAGGGAACAATTTAACGAGTTCATGGAGATAAGGAGGAAAATGATTGGAAAAGCTTGCTTTGACGTTGACCACGATCCTAACAATGTTGATTTTTCAGATTGGTTGGCTAGTAAGTTCAATAACCATAAGAGTATGGATCGAGCTACTAAAGATGCGTTATGGGTATATTGGATGAGAGGAGAAGATGAAGAAGTAGAGAGCGACTATGGGTCGTCACTTAATGATTCAACAATCAATGAGGGCATTGAAGAATTATTCAGCATAGACATTGATTTGTTCAATTATGAGACACCTTTGTGCAAACAATTCAAAGAATTTAATTACCTTCTTCAAGTCGATGATGATGTGCTAACTGGAGATCTACCAGGATTCAAGACTTACGATGATTTCAAGAACACCTGGTACTACGAATGGTATGACCAAATACCATGGGTTTGGGATAAACCATGGGAATTTGAGCACATTAATCACACTTGTACACCTTTCTGTTTCAAGGATGGGAGTAGTGTATGGCCGACCTGTGATTATAAGAATGATGGAACCTGTAATGGGGGAAGTATAATTGGAATGAAACGGGTTGGAAACGATGTAACCTTTGAAGACTATGAGTGGTACGAAAATGTTGAAGACTGCACACAAAAAGAGGAGGCTCTGCAAGAAAAGGGTAGAATCGAATACTTGAAAGAGCTAAAGGGAACATCGAATACTACTTTCTGGGAATGGGTGCATGGACAATTTGATGATTACACAAAGCTTAGTCGACGCTTACAATGGGAATTGGAAAAAGAGTGGGAGGCAATTCAAGATGATAATGACAATGAGTCATTAATTGATGAACTTGATGACTATTTGATTAAAGATCCTTATTTTAAGTTTGTTGATAAAGACGAAGAAGAATTCATCAAAAGAAAGTGTCAACTACTTGGGATCCCTTATAATAAGCCACCCATGATTATTTCTGAAAAATTTAAAGTCATTAAATACTCTTTGGGACCAGATGAGGAATATGTTGCGACGAAGACCAAGAGTTATACTAGATTAAGTCGAACGGAAGAAAATGTTGCGGAGCTATACGGGAACATCTTTCGGATGAAAGAAGAAGGATGGACCGTGACAAGAACAACATGAGGAGCTGAACGTGAGTCTAACTTGAAGACTCTGGAATAAAGACAAGTGCTGACCGGGAGACAACCCGGAAAATTTTACTATTCTGTTCTGTGTCGAGTCAGTCAGGCCCGCAGAGGATACGTCGCATCTCGATCCCAAGATGCGACGCATCTCCTGCACTGGTCATATCTTACTTTATTTTTCTGCATTTTTACTTTTGACTTTAAAACTTTTTGTCAGTTTATTTTAATGCGGCGCATCCCTGGTTAAGGATGCGACGCATCTTCTATTCTGATTCGTAATTATTCCAGGCTCGATACGGCGTATCTTCTTCCATAAGATACGGCGCATCGACTGACCTGATGATTTTCAGTTTTAATTTTTAAGTTTTATTTTTACTAACTACTAATGTATTATGCAAGTTTGAACCTTTCTTAATTTAGGTGTGTTTAAAGTCTTGGTGGTATTATAGATTCCTGCATTTCCTGTGGATACATCAATTATGAAGCTTAAACATTCTAATCCACAAGAAAGATGATTTTTGCTCTTATACAACAAATGGAGGATCATACCGAGCAAATCTCAGGGGAGTTTTTCTGTTCTAATTCTTTTATTTTCCAGTTTTTAACATTTTATACAAACAACGAGGACGTTGTTTAACTTAAGTGGGGGGATTGGAGAATTAGAACACTTACTTGTCCTAAACTTTTCAAAATATGCTTAAAATGTGCTTAATATATCAAAATTAAATTTTTTTTTAGCATGTTTTTGTTTAAGATCTAAGTTGCATAGCTGCACACATGACGTTATTTTCAAAAAATTGTGATTTTTCAAAATTCACAAATCTATGAGTGTGCCGGTGACTTGTAAACTTTAGAACTTGGCTTGTATACTATTCGAGACCACCATAATAAGTATTATTTATATAATTGGAATGACCTGTCTAAATTGGTAAATTTCTAGGATTACACCCAAATAGCCTTTATATGTTATGTGTTATTAGCTAACTACACTGGTTAGTTAACCCCCGTATAAACCCTTTTGTTACTCTCACTTTTAGAGTAAGATACCCCTAGAAAAACCCTCAGAGCCATTCCTTTCGTTTCTTACACCTTTGTTATAATGTTTCGTTACACCCTTACACCTTAGCTTACCCTGTAGATTAAAATCCGTGGTTGGTTAATTGCTTTAGGCAAAGTGTGTTTCCTTACATTACCTGTGTTCGCGTGCGTAATTCATTATCTTTGGTTAGGTCGGGAAATTGCACAATGCAATTGGAGTGAAAGTAAATATTGTATATCTTTGAGTTTATTTTTCGTGTGTTTACTACTTTCACTATTACCGTTATTTCTGAAGTCATGAAAAGTATGGAAAAATTATCCAGAGTTATCATTATAGTGATGTGGTGAAATTTTACACATCTATGTTTATGTTTAAAAAAAAAAAAAAAAAAAAAAAAAAAAAAAAAAAATCGAAAAAATAGAAAAGAAAAAGAAAAAGGAAAAGTTGAAAGATTGTTTTAACCAACTTATGTAAAGTTTTGTATTAAGTGGTCGATATCACCACTATTTGTTGTATATTATATCTATGGATTGAATGAGAGTTGAACGTTATGGGAACGCCAACTAAAGGTTATTCTTTGATTAAGATCTTGTTGAGTATAATTCGTGTCTACCTAAAGCGTGTGTTTCAAGTGTTAAAGCGTGAGTTATTCTATGATATGAGTCTTATTCATGGGATGGTTGGGATAGTGATTAGCCACACTTAGGATTTTAATTTATTTGTTTCGTTTATTTTTCATTTTACACCAATTTATATCCCAAATATTATCCATACCCTATATTATTCTTTATCTAAACCTCTGATTTATTGAGATTAGGGATTTGAGCAATCTTAAGTATCGTAGTCGTGGATTCGGCTATGTATTTATGATTTTGTCGCCCTTTTTGATATAATATTATTGGTGAAGATTACTTGGTCCTATCTTTAGCCTATTCGAGTTAAGGATTTGAGCAATTGCAAGTATCGTGTTCGTGGATTCGATCATGTATTTGTGATTTTGTCGCCTTTTCTGGAATTTGAGATCGATAGAGATTAAGGAGAATGATTAACCCTTAAACTACAAACCCTTTTTACCGCTTTAGACTTGTTATTCCTTGGCTTTAGTGGGGGAGATGTGTATACTTGCCAAGCTTATGATAGAATATTCGTCACGACTGGACAGTTAAACGATTAGATTTGCTTTTATTAAATTATTTTATTTCTAATTCGTTAAGTGTTTGGTTGTGTGATTATGACAAAAATGAATACATGCTTAAATATAAAAATAAATCCTAATATCTTTTAGGATACATTTTCATAAGATTAATTCTAAGGTTTACTTGGGGACAAGTAAAGTTCAAGTGGGGGGATATTTGATGAACTCAAATAAGTACATTTTATTACCATCATTTATCCTATTTATTTGACTTGTTTTATTATATTATCTGTGAGAATTGATACGTTAATGTTTACTTTTGTAATTCTCAGGTAAAAACAAGTATTGTGTGAAACTTGGCGATTTTGGACTAATTATGGAGCAAAACAAGCAAGAAGATAAGAGTTTACTGAAATGTACAAGATCAAGACATTCTGCTCCAGATGCGCCGCATCTTACTTATCACATACGGCGCATCACTATCAAGATTTCACAAGATACGATCCAAAACAGCAAGGACATGCGCCGCATCTAAGGATGGAGTTACGCCGCATCTTCTGGCGGTGTACGAATATTCCTGAATATATTAATCTTGGACCCCACGCGAAGTTAAGTCAATGCGCCGCATCTACTTATTAGATGCGCCGCATCTTACCCTCAGACAGAAACTATAAATACCCCAAGACCAGACGAATTTCAGAGGTGGGAAGGGTTCGACATTTAGCTAAGTACGAGAAGACCGAAGACCACAGAAACCCTAGGACGAATTCAGTCGAAGTAGCAGCACAAGACACACCTTGAACGAAGATACAAGAGCTGTAAGAAGGTCCTGCATGTATTCAATTCATTAAGTAGTTTTGTTTTATTGTATTAGTAAACTTTAATTCATCAGGATTGGTGGCTTGTGTAATGTGACAACGGAAAGGTTGCACTCCCTTAAAACTGCTTTCCCATTAATTAAAGTTTATATGTTGATGTCTTTGGTGACTTTTATTAGTGCATTGATAACCTCTGTGTCTAGCTGAGCGTTGATCGGGTCGCCATGCCTCTGCCCTCGCCTATTTATTAGATCGCCTATGCATTCTATCGTCTGTAGAAAAGTAGGAAGAAAGATAAATAGGATAGTCATAAGTAATCATTAAGGGTTTACTCGCCGATAAGATTAGAACCAACGAGAAAGGACTTAATCTCGGTGCGTTGCATCGAACTATACACTTCATATAAAACTAGCAATAAAACAAGTGACAAGCTACTTAACTATCAGGACAGGTCTTCTTATTGTCTCGAGTATTTATCTGTGTACGTGTGTGCTATTCGCTGATTCGTGCCTATTAGTTTAGTTTATTATTTAATTGCAACCAAATCGTGCCAGTCTCTCAGGCTGAACCCCCTTGCGTTAGATTAGGTTGTATAGCTAACTTAAGATATTAAAATACTGATTAGGATAACTAGATAATACGTTCCACTCTTAGTGATCGACACTCTACTTACCATTATATTCATACTGACCGGGTACACTGCTCGTTAAAGTGTGTGTGTTATTGATAAGTCGGCTAAATATAAATTTAAAACTTGAATACTGCTAAAACCACAACGACATGCCGTGGGTATAAATTAGAGCATACGCACGCACGCATCAATGGTATTCATGTGGATCCTAGCAAGATTGAGGCAGTAAAAAATTGGGAAGCCCCTAAGTCCCCGACAGAAGTCCGATCATTTTTAGGCCTGGCAGGTTACTACCGACGTTTCATCGCGAACTTCTCCAAGATTTCCAAACCACTTACTGCCCTGACCCAAAAGAACAAGAAATACGATTGGGGTGAAGAGCAGGAGAGTGCTTTCCAAACGTTGAAATAAAACCTATGTAATGCACCGATACTAGCCCTCCCCGATGGACCCGAAGATTTTGTAGTGTACTGTGACGCATCATGTCAAGGCCTTGGGTGCGTATTAATGCAAAGAGGTAAGGTGATTGCTTATGCCTCTCGACAACTGAAGGTTCATGAGAAGAACTATACCACCCATGATCTGGAATTGGGTGCTGTAGTATTCGCCCTCAAGATATGGAGGCATTACTTGTATGGGACGAAAAGTATTATCTATACCGATCACAAGAGCCTCCAACACATTTTCGATCAGAAAGAGTTGAACATGCGCCAGAGGAGGTGGATCGAGCTCTTTAGCGATTATGACTGCGAGATTCGCTACCACCCAGGTAAGGCGAACGTGGTAGCCGATGCTTTGAGCAGGAAGGAAAGACTCAGGCCTAGGAAGATAAAAGCCATGAGTATAACCATACAGTCGGGTATCAAGGATAAAATATTAGCAGCCCAGCGAGAAGCATCTATGAATATGGATGCACCCACAGAGAAGATGTGAGGCTTAGATAAGCAACTAGAGAAAAAGGATGACGGTGGACTGTACTTTGTAGACCGAATTTGGGTAACGTTAACGGGAGATGTAAGAACTCTAGTCATGAATGAAGCACATACAACGAGGTACTTTGTTCATCCAGGAGCAGATAAGATGTACTACGACCTTAGAGACTTGTACTGGTGGCCTGGGATGAAGAAAGACATAGCTGCCTACGTTAGCAAGTGTCTGACTTGCTCCAAAGTGAAGGCAGAACATCAGAGACCGTCTGGTTTGTTACAACAACCGGAGATTCCCGAATGGAAGTGGGAAAGGATAACAATGGATTTCATTACAAAGCTGCCTAGAACTAGTAGTGGGTACGATACGATTTGGGTCATCGTAGACAGATTGACTAAGTCTGCACATTTCCTACCTATCAGGGAATATTATTCGATGGAAAAATTGGCTAAACTATACATCAAGGAGATAGTGGCAAGACATGGTGTGCCTATATCGATTATATCAGATCGCGACAGCCGCTTCACATCGAACTTTTGGCAATTATTGCAAGATTCCTTGGGGACACACCTAGATATAAGTACGGCGTATCACCCACAGACCGATGGTCAAAGCGAGCGTACCATACAGACCCTAGAAGACATGCTCAGGGCGTGTGCCATAGACTTCGGTGGCAATTGGGATACCCCTCTTCCATTAGCCGAGTTCTCCTATAATAACAGCTATCATACCAGCATAGATATGGCACCACTCAAGGCACTTTATGGGAGAAAGTGTCGTTCACCTATTGGTTGGGCGGAAGCTGGAGAGAGTCAAATGATAGGACCTGAGATAGTGGTAGAAACCACCGAAAAGATCAATCAAATTAAGGATAGGCTCAAGGCTGCACAAGACCGTCAGAAGAGCTATGCTGACAACCGACGAAGACCCTTAGAATTCAGCGTTGGTGATCGTGTTTTACTCAAGGTATCACCTTGGAAGGGTGTTGTACGATTTGGAAAGAAGGGCAAGTTAGCACCTAGATACGTGGGACCTTTTGAGATCACTGAGAGAATCGGTCTAGTGGCTTACCGACTAAAACTACCACAAGAGCTGAGTGGCGTTCAAGATACGTTTCATGTGTCGAACCTTAAGAAATGTCTTGCTGATCAGACCTTACACATACCCTTGGAGGAGATACGGATAGATCCTAAGTTACACTTTGTAGAGAAACCGGTTGAAATTTTAGAACGTGAGGTCAAGAAGTTGAAGCGTAGTAAGATACCAATAGTTAAAGTCCGTTGGGATTCAAAGCGTGGACCCGAGTTTACATGGGAGCGTGAGGACGAGATGAAGCGAAAGTATCCTCACCTATTTTCAAACGTATCGGGTAACTCTAACGGAAACCCGGGACGGGTTTCTTCTGAGGCTGGGAGACTGTAACAACTGGTAATTTCAGGAACCTTTTAAGTTTCCGTATTTCGTTTTAATAAACGTAAAACTAGGATCAACCCCTTGTGCAGTAGGACTTAGGCTATACTTAGTCCACAACGCTCCAATGCCTTGCTCCTGTTCCAGTTCACAATTTTAAGCCATAAAACAATTTTCTATTCTTTAAATACTTACAGTTTTAAATTCAACAAATGTTAATTATTATTCAATATTTAACACCCGACACTCCTAGCAATTTTTTTTTACACTCTCACACTTACTAAACTAATACAAAAGTGCCAAAAAAATTATTTTCTTACACTTTTATAATTCATTTTCTAAGCCCACTTAATTATACGTATTTAACGTTAACCGCAAAAACTAACAACCAATACTTATTTTTAACACCCAATACATACAATATATACTCTTTGGTACCAAAACAACTCATCTAATCTTTTATTTTCTTATTATGCCGCCACCCCCTTTATATTCTATAGTTAAGTTTTGGACAAAATGCACATGGCCATTTAATAGCCAACCTAATTGCACAAAACATGGAGTGTACAATTTTTTTTGGAGGCTTGACCTTCATCCTTTGTCCCCTAATTACCCCATTCGGCCCAACTTCTTAGCCATAGCCAAATTATGGCTTTTGACCCAATTAATGCAAGGTTGAATGATTTTAGTATAAATAGAGCCAATATCCTCATTTTGTTGCACCTAGTAGTTCAAGAGCAAGAGAAAAAAAAATATATATAATCACCTCCCACATAGATACATAATTCGACACACATAAGGAGCAAGGAGAAGAAAGGATCTTTTTGTGGCTAAGAACAAGTGCTCATAAAGTATTCTAGCAAGGGTTTGGAGCATTAGCCTTGGGGTTAAACAAGTGTTTACAACTCACATCTCACTATATATTTTTGTAAGTAATCTTACAAAAACTTCATGATTTTCATGTTTTACATGCTTGATCAAGTCTCATGGTCATTATCATTTGTACATGTTGAAAAAGGATTTTCATACACTAATGATCCTTTAGTAAAAAGTTATGTTTTTAACAAGAAGTTAATACAAGAAAGTTAATGAACTTGTATATTTTGATTTATTTCTATGAACTTTGAGAATAGTTGAGCTTAAGTTAGATCACTATAGTTATGTTAGAAAGTTGTTGGAAGACTTAGGATGAGATTTGGAGTTGGGGTTAAGAGTATATAAAAACTAGAAAGCTAGAAACTTGATTTTTACACTAAAAATAAACATTCTGTGCAAACAGTACACGATCTGGAAATTTCAGTAACTCTTGAACTATTTTGGTTTTCAAATTGAGAAAATAATTTCAAAAACGAAAACGTGGTCGCTTGAATGAGTTAAAACGGGCTTATAACGAAAAAGATATGATATTTTCAAATTTAACGACGAAAAATGACGATTTCCTGAAACAATACATTCTGTCCGAATTTTAACAATAAGAAACTGAGGTGTAAATGAAAGTTAGGGAAGCCGAGACCTTGAAAAGCCTAGAGTACGCTTAAATACCTTCGCGTGGATAGATCACACTTAATAAACGGAGCTACGAAGCGAGAGATATGACTAAAAGTATGTGGTCGCAACGAATGAACTTTAACAGCCAATATTGCTAAAATATAAAGCTGTTAGGATTTTACAAAGTGGATTTTTGACCATTTTAAGTATATTTTGATTGAAATGAGGTAAATAAAAATGGTAGAAGCATGTGTATACATATTAGGCGCGTTAGAAAACCTTGAAATGCATATTAGCGCGACAAATAAAACTTGGTTACAAAATAAACGAGTTATATTTTCTAAAAGTGACAATCTTTAATAAAGGATCAAAACGACGTGATTATATTTTTGACAACAAATATTATGACGACATGTACAAGTGATAATGTAGAGTGTGACTGGCATGCTTGACCTTGATTTCGAAAGCCTAAGACATATGCATATTTAGGTCGCGATTAGAGTACTTGGACCCATATTGCCGTTTACATTATTCCAAACAAGATTTGCTTTGCTGAGGTGAGTTCTCGTAGCCCCTTTTTCATTATGTTTTTCTCGGGGGAAAATGGTTCTCAAATGCTTTACAAATGTTTTCATGCTGTGAATTACTGTTTTACATGATTTCGGACATATTTGTGTGATGATACAATTATATGCTGTGACGTGTTTGTTTTGTGATTACATGACTGCGCCACTGTTAACTCTCTGCTGAGAGCCCACAGGTTTTAGGTTCAGTTGGTATAACTGTTAACCCACTTGTTGATAGATCTATCGGGGTAGCTCCCCACGTGATTTGATTATGTGATTGAGGACACTATAGGATCAGTTGGCGTGACACTATTATTTCTTGATAACGTGCTTGTAATTGGTATTCATTTCACTATGTCCTACTTATTGTTCACAGCCACGTGGTTTAAGCTTTAAACCTACGAGCTCACCAACTTTATGTTGACGTTTTCGAGTATCCATTTTCAGGTGTTAAGAACGAAGGTACCATAGAAGGTTGAGTTTTGGCCCGACTTAGCAAGACTTAGTCAAGACCCTCCCGAGTTATATCTCGTGGAGTTGCATTATGATATTAAATAATGATGTTGTGTATTTTGGAGACTCATGAAGTTTGTATTTTGTATTTATCCCTGTTGTGGGAGTTTATGACTGTTATCGTTTCAATGAATTACATTTAGTATTTCTCTATCGTGACGCTTTGTGTTCTTTACTAAGAAGTCATACCCCGTGAATGCCATTCCGCTGCGCCATTTTTGGGGTGTGACAGTTTTGTTTTAGAATGTTGCACTGGATTTTTAATTATGCAAATTATACTGCTCTTTTCAATATATATCATGGTGTTCATAAAATTATACCCATAGTCAAGCAGTTGATTTTGTATCCAAAGCACTTGACCACAGCAACTTGCAGTAGCTACATACTCAGCTTCAGTTGTAGAAGTTGCCACAATTGTCTGCTTCTTACACTGCCCTGATATAAGTCTGCATCCAAGGAATTGACATCCACCAGTTGTTGATTTCCTATCCAGGCTTGCACCAGCATAATCACTATCTGAGTATGCCACCAAGTCAAAGGGTGATTCTCTGGGATACCACAGACCCAACCTAGGTTGACCCTTAAGATATCTGAAGATCCTTTTGATTGCATTTAAATAAGAAGCCTTAGGAGTGACTTGAAACCTTGCACAAGCACATACAACAAACATGATATCTGGTCTTGAGGATGTAAGATACATGAAGGACCCTATCATAGATCTGTAAGTGTGCAAGTCCACACATTCTACATCAGCATCTTTAAGCAATGGTTTCTCTAGATCAATAGGTGTGCTAGCCACTTTAGAATCAGCAAACTAAAACTTCCTTAGAATCTCTGCTACATATTTATCCTGGCTGATAAATATGCCTTCATTTGATTGCTTTACTTGCAGACCCAAAAAGAATGTAAGTTCCCCCATGGAACTCATCTGAAACTTATCATGCTTAAGTTTCTCAAACTCTAAACACATTTTCTTCCTTGTGGATCCAAAAATAATATCATCCACATACACTTATACCAGCAAGATATCCTTCTTGTTCTTCATGATGAATAAAGTTTGATCTATCTTGCCCCTTTGGAATCCATTCTCTAACAGATAGGAACTCAAAGTCTCATACCATGCCCTTGGTGCCTGATGTAGTCTATAAAGAGCCTTTACAACCTTGTACACCTTATCTGGATGTTCTGGATCAACAAAACCTGGAGGTTGTGAGACATACACCTCCTCTTCAATAGTACCATACAAGAAGGCACTCTTAACATCCATCTGATAAACTGTGAAGCCCATGAAAGAAGCATAGGCCAAGAATAGTCTGATTGCTTCAATCCTTGCTACTGGTGCAAAAAATTCTTCATAGTCTATTCCCTCTTCCTGTGTGTACCCCTGGGCTACAAGTCTAGCCTTGTTTCTGATCACAATACCCCTTTCATCCTTCTTGTTTCTGAACACCCATTTGGGTCCAATTACCCTTATACCCTTGGGTAAATCCACCAATACCCAAACCTTCTGAATCTTGAATTGGAGAAGCTCCTCTTGCATTGCTTCTACCCAACTTAAGTCTTCTAATGCTTTGAGAATATTTTTGGGTTCAGATTGTGAGAGGAAACACATAAATAATCAGGTGTTGGCATCTTCATGATTCTTTTCTTCATTGATAGTACTAAGAAATCCTTGTTGGTCTGAAGTCATGAGCTGCCTTCTTGTCTTAAATCCAGACTGCATATCACCAATCACATTGCCTAGGGAGTGATCTTTGTGTATCCTTGTGTGTGGTGTAGTTAGAACTTGATAGGTGGGTGGGAGATTTCCAATATCCATCTCATCTTCTGAGAAATCAGCAGTATTAACATCTGATGGGCCAGCAGTATGAACATTTGGCCTAGCAGTATCAAATTGGGGCTCAACAGTACAATCAATATTAGTACTGTTAACTTGATTCTCTTGTTCCTCAGTTCCATCTACATTGTTTTAATCATCAATGCCTTCCTTGGCTTCATCAGTAGAAGGCTTGCCAATCTTTGAAGGTGAATCCACACTGTTCCATATTGGCATCAATATCTGATCTTGATCTTTCTCCTTTCCCAAGCCTGTTTCATTTGTTGCATCATCAGCTTCTGAACCTGCAAAATCATTAGAAAAGGTTCCTGCAACAACTGGCACATAATTCATTGATTGGGTTAGAGTATCAAGGTCAAACAGCCATTTTGGACCTTCACCTGCAACATTAGATTTATTTTCTAAATATTGAACATGCAGGTTTGCCTCAACTTTCCTAGTTCTTGTGTTGTATACTCTAAATGCTTTGTGATGCATATTCATAACACATAAACATACACAATAAGTGGTTTAGGCCGTGGGTTTTAGATAGAGAGGGAGATAAGAGGAGGAAACTTCTAGTGAGAGAAAATGTGAATATATCAGTCTAGGGTGAATGAGAAGTTCCGACCCTCTCCCTTGGTGGGAGAGGGGTATTTATACTTACATATTAGTTACCCCGTGTGGGCTGTGGAGCGAGCTGACAGAGGGTAAAGACCCGACCCACTCCACGAATACTTAAATAACTAAACTAATAATAATAATAATAATAATAATAATAATAATAATAATAATAATCCTACGAGCTAGTTAAAATTTTTGCATCTTGTAAGACATTATCATAATTTACTAAAAGCCCCATGTCAAATTTTTGTAAAAAGCTTCTTAGAATTAGGACAAATAATTTTTCACATTGTTCATACAAATAAAAACGTTATGTTTAAAACATCGTTTGCATAATGTCTCTTGAATGCTAAAGGAAGTACATAACTAATATGTATTTTCGGGTACATTCAATCGAAGCTACATTAAATTAGGAGCGTTTGGGTTATCTCTCGTTTTGTTACAAAATTTGCTAAAATAAATTCTTTTTATGCCTTGAAAGGAGTCGAGATAACCGCACCTCCACATTGACCTCATATAGGCACACACTAGAACATTATATCTAAATTCTCGTTGGTTTCGACTGAAGTATTTAATTTTTGTATCTAGGATCAATCATGCCTCCCGCAACTTTCTATGACCACAAAGACACTCCAAACTACCTTCCCAAACTTCACAAAACTAAGGGTCTTACTCCGGCTCAAGTCAAAATCTTTAAGGCTCTAGAAAAAATGTTACGTTCATGAGGGTTGAACCATTGACCCATCCTTTCTAGAAGGCACAAACATTCGTCAAGAACTTGCAACCATTTGCTTTGATGGTCTCTTAGACATCAACGAACAAATTTGTCCAAGATTTTATCTTAGAATTCTATGCTAGTGTCATTCTCACAACCAATGATTATGGTCTCATGTCAATCCAATTCAAAGTAAATCAAAATGACTTCAACATACATCTCAATCAATTTGCGGAAGTCCTTGGAATTCCATGTGAAGGTACATGCCTTTACTCGGATAAATGGTCCCTATCAATCCTTGACTCAATCGTTGATCGTATGCCTCCATACGATACTCCTCTAGTTGCCAAAGAAATAATCCGAGAATATCTTTTCCTTACAAGAACTTCAAACACCAGAACAACCCACACGGGTAATGAAATCAACCGAGACCCATTTAGCATGGAACTCAATGAATTCAAGCCTCAATTCAAAAAATGGGAAGAAATCCTTAGGGCTAATGTCTTGTGTACCATAGGTAATCGTGATCACATCAATGCTTGTCTTTGTTACATGCTTTATAGCTTGTCAACCCACCAACCTTTCAACTTAGCCTATTATGTTGCCAAAAGGATGGCTGACATACCCATGCTAGGAACCACCGCTCTTCCCTACGGGATGCTTCTCACCCGTCTGTTTAGAGCCTTTGCTCCCATTCCACCCAATGCTAAAGGGTTATGTCCTGACTACTCTCTTGTTGATCACATATTTGTGCCATTAAGTGATAAGAGAGTAGCAAAGACTCAAGGAAAACGTCCTCATCATCATCATCAATGAGCGAGGATGATGGACTTCCCAACTCTATGCTTCCTCCTCTTGACTACTTCCAACAACTTCCGGTCATTGAAAATCCATCGGAAGAATTCAAGCAAACAAAAGGAATGTTCAAGTGCATTGGAAGATTCCTCACCAAGATCAACAAGAAATTGGATAGGCAATGAGAGGCTTTATGAGCGTTTGGTACATTTGCTTTAAAACAATGATGTATTATGTATTTGTTGTTTCTTAGGATGATAACTTAACTTTGAACGTTTATGTGTACTAACCGTATCTGCAGGTAGATAACATCTTGATGTTATCATTTTTCCATTTTTTTCACATTATTAGTGAAATTTTTAGCCCCTGCTTGATCTATATCGGTATGTGTGTTAATACTTGTTTTATTGTTATTTTCCTATCACAACTAATTAATTACATATGTTTTAGGAAAATTTACGGGATTTGGACGGGGTTCGGGGGTTCAAAATTGCCCTTTGTTAAGGATTTTGGCATGACAGATTAGACGTGTCCAAAATTTTGGTTCCGCCAAAATTAGCCTGACGGATCAGGCGGAACAAAATTCATGGTTCCGCCAAAATTACATATATTTACACACTCATCATTTTCTCCGCCGGTTAAAGGAGCTTGTTGATTAGTGAAGAAAAACTCTCGAGTTGGAGACTCGGGGAGTGGAGTAGGGCAAGGAAAAAGAGTCCTTGTAGACCGAACCACTATAAACAATTGTGTTGTGGTTTGATTGTTTCTTTCTTTACTTGCATATTATTTATTGTTTGTTATTTACATTAGTTGAATTCACACGAAGTACTCAAAGCATATAAATTTTAAAACGGTAAAACTATTCAACCCCCCTTCTAGTTTTCCACAAAAACCTTGTTAAATCCCTAGATCATGAGCTCCCTGAGCTCTGATACCACCTGTAAGAATCGTTTTGAGCTCTAGATTTGTTAGATCTCATCTAGGGATAACAATAACAAAGACAACAATATGCAGCGGAATAAATCAAAGAACAATTGTTATTGTAACAAGGTTTTCTTCATCATCATCTTTATTACAATACAATTACAAATACAATAAGCCCCAATACTACTTGATCAAGTGTAGTACGATTACTAATCTAACAGGAATCATAAGATCCTTGAGGCTTAATAAACACAAACCACTCTAGGCGTTTCTATAAACCCACGCCTATACACACACACACACACGTTTTACTGGTGTTTACATCTTGACACACATAAAATCAAACGCCCTATGTCTCTTTATATAATAGAGACATTAGGGTTACAAAGGACTCATAATATAAAATCTTCTTTGTCTTCTAAGTCCCTCATGTTTGATATGTTTTGTCTTATCAACTCAAATATACGACCCAACACATCCTATGAAGTTTTGCTTGGCATCAAACCCAAATACTCCAAAAAATAGCAGCGAACACAGAAGATCCACCGTTGTTTTGTTCATCTTGTCACCTGAAATAGCCACAAAAAAGAAAGCCAGTTGATTAAGGAATACACCTTTTAACCCAAATACCTATTAGAAAGAGAATATGTTGATCACCGAGTATGTAAGTATCGTCTTAAATATCCTGTTGGCATTACTTTCTCCTACATATATAAAATAACACACGCCGTTTTTGGATTCATCTCCTATTTCTTCTTCTGCTAACCGGGGGATCATTTCATTACCTACATAACTGAAACTCTAATGCGGCATGTATCTGAAATTTTCAAGTTCAAGCATGGGTATCTTTTTTCTTATAGCGGTTCAAATCCGGATAGAATCTGCAGTGACCGAAAAAAACATCCGTATCAGAAAGAGTGAATATCAAGTCAGTTATACGAAGCCTAATTCACCATATTTCGAAAAATAAACAATTTTAGAAGATGTCTCATCATTGTTTGGTGTTCAGTTCCCAACGATTGTATACTTTATTTTGAACCGATGATAGCACGAAACAACATCATCAATTAATCAGAACCATGAATGTCCAATGAACGTAATTGGAGCTTAGCCCACGCAAATATAAACATGACGATGGGCACAAAATAATATAGAAAGCTAAATAAAAGTACACTACTTACATGAATACAACACCAATAAAATATCTTATGAGCATCTTTATATCAAGAATATAACTTCAAGATGCATCCAAAGACTCATTTCAATAAACATAGTTTTTGGTATAAGCACACGTTCAAAATTATCCCTACTCATCCTCCACCAAGAGTCAGAGCGTTGTAGAAGACGGAGGTAGCAATCTCATTATAGAAGATAATAAGGGAATTCTTTATGCTCAAATCGCATCCTGAAGCTACATCCATCAAAATTTTCACAGCATTACCACTATTGTAAAATAATGCACCGCTAAGTTAAAGAAATAAATATTGAAGAGCCCAAGAAGAACCTGTAAATGTTAATATGCAATTATTCAGACGGTTGAGCACCACATAAATTTATCCAGCATACAAATTTCATGAAGTGGAAAATTCTACAGATCTAACCCAACACCTTTTAGCTTAAATCGCCTAAATCAAGAAACCCTAAATAACTTTATTTTGTTGCATAATATAAACACCCACATTGAAGAAGAAGCATACGCAAAAAAGCTTTCTGAACAAACCTATAACCTTACTCCAAAGAAAGCTGGAAAATTCTTTTTATCAGTAAACACCGAAAATAAGCCATGAGTCCTGCAAAATCACAACATACTAATTAATGTTTAAACAACAAAACCAAAACTCTTAAAAGAATATCAGACCTAAACGCGAAATGAAGAAAACAGAACATGACAACCGTAACTCAAACTGTAATGATATAGCATGCAAAATCAGGCGTTCTGCCCCTCATTACCACCCAAACCCCCAAAAAAATTTCAGCTAAAATAAATTTCAGCTATAATTTTCTTACCTGCGACAAGTTTGTGTGCGTGTGAGTTTTCTTATAAAAAAACCAAATAAATGAAACGCCAATCCCTTATGTAAATGGTTCTAGAACTGATAATGAAAAATAGGTGTACAATATGCAGCGAACTCTCACACTCTAATAATGAAGAACATGTGTAACACATGCAATTAGCCCAACTAATTAGGTGCCAACTTAGTGGAAAACCCACTAAGAAAAAGGCATTAAATCAATTTTTTAATACACCTAAGCCGATGGCTTGGCTCAGCTTGGTGTGTGAACAGTGCCAGCTCGAGCCGCGACTCCACAGTACAACCAAGCCGTCCCACTCCCTCAAGCCGACCTCCCAATCGGCGGCTTCAGAACAAAAAGAATGTTATATAGTATAATTAATAGGGTAAATGTTGTTCTCACTAAGTTATTTTACTATTAGTTAGTCAAACAACTCAGTAATATGTCTAAGATATAGTTTATTACTTTAACAAATATGAATGAACACTTAAAAAACACAATTACAATTTTAAATGTTAAACTCTTATTAGATATAAATCAAAGAATTGTACCTAAGTGTTTGCGGAATAACACTTAGGATTGAATGACAAGTATGTGTGTGATCTGATCTCTAAACTTAAACACAAACTAAAGTATTAAATAAGAACTATACTAAACCAATAGATATAAAATCTAGGACTTAGTTCTATTTGGAGAAGGAAAAACGAACTCTTGAAAGTGCTTAAAACTTTTTTTAAATACAAGAGATCATTTTTTCTTCATTACAACAATCTATTTATAGGCGGGGACAAATGAATGCCCGTGGGGTAAAGGATACGTGTCATCATCTTTGCCTCTATTCCTTCCTTGTATGCCACCAATATACTTTTGGTGGAATAATGATGATAACTGTTTTGTACATTTACCCACTAAAGTGACATTTTTAATTTGTGATAAGTACTTTTCATTTATCTTTTCAAAAATATTTCCCGCCTATTTATCAGAGACTAAAACTTCCTACCAAATGTAGTTTTTTAGTGAGTTAAAGAGATTTTCAGGAAGTCAGTGTCTAACTATATATTCGTATAAGGAGCTCAATAACTATAAACAAGCTTAAGTAATTGTGCCTAACAAGCCGTTCCCCAGTCGAGCTTTAACTCGTTTAGTTCCATCTTATAAACAAGCCGAGTACAATATTCTAGAATACGTCTCATCTCGAGCTCACGCTCAAAAATTGTATAGTATAAACGAGCTAAGCTCAAGTTTTGGTAAGCTTAGGCTCTGGCACAGCTCGTGATAAACTGGTGCTAAATATAATTTGAAAAAGAAGTAGAAGGACTAAATGTAAAATTAAGGTCAGACTTGATACCTTTGGAACTTCAATTGGAAATAATCAAAAAGGTTTGTTCTGATGTCAAGTATATTCTGCAATTAAGATCTGTTTCGAAAGAATGGAAGGCTTTCATCGACAGCTCCGAGTCCCCACACACTCAGCCGCATGGTTTTATTTTAAGGTACATTGATTCTGATTACAAGGAAAATTATATTTGTTTTGTTGATAATGACAACACTCCTTTAACCCAGAATAATGAAAATTTCGTTGTGGTTTCTGATCTCATTGAGCAACTTGCATCCCCAATAGTAATTGGTAGCTCTCATGGTTTGTTCTGCTTCTGCGGTTACGAAAACAACGTTGTAGGAGCAAAGATGGTTGTTGTTTGGAATCCTTCGATTAGAAATCAGTGGGTATTGTTGTACCTGATGATGACCCGGTCAAAACAATAACTGTTTTTGCTTTTGGGGTTTGTCCTGTCATCAGTAGTGATCCAACTGTTGTCAAGATCTCATATGCGAAAGATGTTAGTATAGATATGACTTGGCACGTTGAGATTTTCACACTAAGATCCAAGTGTTGGAACATGATTCCAAGTAACAATATGCCTCGTCAATCAGTTAGACTTAATTCGTCAACTCACCTTTCTATAGGTAGGTTTTTTTATCCGTCAACTCACGTTGCTATAGATAGGTTTATATATTGGGTTGCTTATGATAACAGTCTTCCTGTCGATGACCATTTTATTCCCACAATTCATATGCTTCTGTCGTTTGATATGATCAACAACCAATTTGAAGAGGTAGTCTTTCCGGATAGTCTGGCAAACCGGTTACCTGTCACTGTATCCAAGCTAAGGGAGTCTCTTGTTGTGCTTGAATATGATAGAGAGATCGATGAAAATGTTTATGGTTTATGGATAATGCAACATGGTGATGATGGTATAAGATCTTTTACTAAGCTATACATCATCAACACACATGAGTCAATAATAGTTGATGTGTTGGGAAATAGGAAGAGTGGTGAATTCATATTTGAAACTCAACATGATGACCAAGAGCTCACCACACTTGATGTTTACGAACCCTCATCACAACTCATCAGTAAGCTTGGGATCTATGGAAGAGAGGATTCATTCTTCATGCCCCCCTACAGGGAAACGCTGCTTCTGCTTGATCACTCTGATTGTTCTATTTATTCTTCGAATTGATGTTGCTACCACATGTGTGACTGTGGGAGCTTGTGATCAAAGGTATGAATATCACTTTCATCTTATGTCGAATGTTTAACTCTGCTTTAATCATTGATTGATTATGCTGATTGGCTTTATTTTTCCAGTATCTATTTTACTTTAGTAAATAGATATCACCTCCTACTTTTCTATTGGATTCAAGTAAAGGTTTGACTGAAATGAAACAAATTGACAGTTATCAAGTTTTAGGCATTTGATTAGGATTCATTTGACGCTCATAAGCATTTTCTTTTGCTGAGGATATACGTAATGAGTTATATAGTGATGGCGGTGTATTCTCTGAACATGAAAGTTCTAACGATCTGAGTTCTTAAAATAGAAAATAAACAACTTTGTTGTTCTTGAAGTCTCTGTGATTTGTTGGAGTAATACCTTAGTATTAAATGTACTCAGGCGATGCTGTACTTTTTCACGATAATGTTGTGCAATGCAAAAATATGTAATGATCTTGCCAATTCTTTACATGACTTTTAACTTTTTCAAAATTGAGAGCGACCAATTAGTTGTTTATTTGATTGGGTTAAGGTTACGTTGTGGTTAAGTTAATGTTGGTTAAAGGTCACTAGTTCTTAATATTGACTGTAAATATTAGTACCTAAATGCTCCACAAAATACACATCTCTACCATCTTCAGAGTTTATGTTTCATTATTTGGCTTCCCCCAAAGAAATTATCTCGTGGACTTGGCTGTCACCTCAAGGGATATTGCCTGCTCATTGATTGAAAATCAGTTGACCAGCAATTGCCCATATGGTGCTTCTAAAATCAAGCATGAATACATCATTTACTGCTTGTATGTGCCAAGCTATCACCTTTGATATCTAAGAAACTTATTTTGATGTAGCCTGCAACAGAAAGGTCTTGTACTCATTTTTAATAAGTGTTCCCAGATAGTGATCAATCTTATAACCTGTTGCAATAAAATAACTATGAATCTCATCTTTCCAAATACTTGTTAACGCACATAGGGAGTGGGTAGGCAACGCTTAACTACTTGAGGTAGGGCCCATCCCATTTGACTAAAGGCCTCTGAGTTACTGATCCCTGATATTTAGTTTTCATTATGTTTCAAATTATGAGCTATTTCATGTTCGTTAAACTCCTAAGAATATGCTCTTTCTTTGTTACTAACGGAGTAACGGGTAAACTTATGATACACCCTAAATCTGAGAAAAGCATCTTATTGTCTTTTTGGGTATTTATAATTTCAAATTGTGACTTTTATGAAGCCTAGCCGCGTAGGGTTATTGTGTTGATTGGTAATTATATTAGAGCAAGTACATGACATAAATTCAACATTAAAAACAGCTATGATGGGATCTCGATGGGTCAGGTCATGTTTGGTTTAGGTGAATTGGTTATCATTTTAGTGTAATTAATATGTTGAGGGTCATAAGGTTTTGGTCTTCAGCTTACTTAAATGTATAGGATCAGCAGGGGAGTATATGGTGTTTGCATTCCAGATGTAATGGCAGTTGGGCTTGCAGCTTCATTTTTTGTCTTAATCTGAAATTGATTACTATATTTACTGTTCATGGTGATATGATGTCCTCTGTGGATCCAACTATTAATCATGTTAATCTTTAGAGGTGTTATGGCTATTAACTGTTTTTTTCGTTATTAAAGGTTACCTTTCGTTTTTTTTTTTTTTTTTCAGCTATGGTATGAAGGTTCTAGGATTATGCATCGACTATGTTCGGAAACGGTTTAAATTGGAAATGGCTTAAATGGGGATGAGCAACTGACGTATGGTGCCTGTTTGTTGCTATTCTACTGCTACTTAGTGCTGGTGGAACAACATAGTATTAGACTATTAGATTAACTAGCTTTGTATTTTTCTTATCATGTAGTGCGGACATTAGTTTTATTCACTGCCTGATTGGGAATCAAAGCCTGTTTTATTTTTTTTACATTATGAAAATTGGTACGGTGAAGCAATGTACAACTCCAGTTGCGTAAAGTTCTAGCCTACAACTCATGCTATCATCACTAGAATAACTTTATATTATAGTATTATTGATATTGCTTTACATCTTATGTCAGTAATTTATCTAATGTCACATTACCAAAATTTATCATCCGTATTGGTGTCACATAGTTGTGTGTTAGTTTGTGTGGTTCAAAACTACACGTTACTCGTCTATAGTTTTGGGGTAGGCCTGTCAAGGGGTAGGGGGAGCTGGTGGTGCAAGACGAGGTTGATGAAGAAGAGTTCATAGTTACAGTTATTTTACATAATGCAAGGAAAATACTGTGTAGAGTGAATATGTTTAAACAATTACGGAGTATTATAAAGCTGAGTCTTTGTGCAACCTCAATAACCCTTGTGAGGGAGATAAAAGCTTTTTGTATCATGTCTCTTTCTGTTGGCAAATATTAAATGGAATTGGGAGCAATTGCAATGGCATTCTTTTAAGGGAGTTAAAAAAAGTAGGAATTTATACTTGAATGCGCCCAAACCACCAAATTTCTAGTTTGATAGCATAACAAAGTGTCAATTAGGCCAATTTCATTTGTTTTTAGTTGGCTGAAGATTGGCTTTCTTTCCTTTTATATATATTTTTTTTACAATCCAGGTGAAACCAGTGTTAAAACTGGTTAAAGAACACGTTGGTGGCTTTTGCGGTTTAAGTATTTTACTGTATCATTTACGGGGTAGTTTCCTTTAGACTTTCTAAACAATTACTAGATATTTTTCTCGGCTTTTAGATGTTGAGATACAAATATATGTTCATACATGTTTTTATTCTTATAGTCATGTGGTCTAAGATATTCATACCCCCATAATGTCCATTAACTCATAAGGTCACCCATAGTTGCATTTTGTTTCCAAGAAAAACCTTGTTATCTATGACTGGAAGTTCAATTAAACCACTTATCATTATCATATTATGATACTAATAATTGTAGCTCAGCACAAAATTCAAAGGTTTGTCTAAATAAGGCGCGAGATCTTAAAGCATTTTATCAAACACTTGACACAGAAGTTAAATTTTGACATGACTAACTTCATACAAGTAATTAATTTTCCCAAGGGTCACTGAAAACAAGTAAACAAGATCAAGTACGAATTCAACCGCACCTCAGTTAAACCGGACATCGATTTTCGGCTCACAAACAGAGTTATAGCAGAGTAGTGTTTCAATCTTTGAAATTCATTAACTTGCTCTGCACGTCCCAATCCAAATGACTACATTATTTTTTTGTCACATATAAATCACAGTCAGTAACTGATACTCATGTTGCATGTAATGTCGAATCATTATAGATCAACTATGGAAGAATCTAATTAGTTCGATGCAAAGGTAAAAACAAAAATATATTCAAAGAACCATGTAAGGCGATCATCTTTACAATAGTCTAGCTTTGTTCAATCATAACATCAATTAAACTCAAACTGGATATATACTAATTAAAAAGAATCAATGCTAATCTACTTCCAGTATGTGAAACCCCTACAAAACATATATCCCATAAACAAATGAATCTGGATATCTACTAAAACTACTTGAACAACAAGCTAGACTTGTATCACCAATATGTTGATCACGAACAACAAAACAAAACTTGTATCGCCATTTTTTTCTTAAATCCATTTGTCTCCACAACTTGATTTCAATATACCTCCAGATTAAAAGAATTAATCTTGATGTCTACCAACACTTATAACACTAACAAAAATTGGTTATCTGATTATGCTACTCGAACCACACTTATCATAATTATCGATCATCTTCAAATTAAACACCGACAAGAGCAAAACACATATTTTCATCAACCCTAAACGACCAAACACGTACCAACATATTTTCCTTCAAGCCATTCGCATCCACAACTTGATTCCACCCAGATTTAAACACGTAGTTTTCATTACATGACATACTCCATATTCCCAGATTCAACGTCCATTTACGTCTTTCGGAATCAAGAACCCGTACTTTCAATCCCTCTTTATTTTCCAGCAGTATAGTTTTCTCATCTTTTGTCAAGAAACCCGGATTCTTTACTTGTTTCACCGGTATCAAAAGCCGTCCCTGACTCTTTGTTACATCTGTTTTAGTGAGCCGTTTTTCAAACATCAACTCAAGATTTGATCCGCCAATACTTCTGATATAATCATTTAAATCTACCCCACCATCAAAAATTAATGGATTGAATAAACACAGATTATTTGTTGAATCTTTATTTTCCGTATCTTTAACACTTTGATTATCAGAAGAAGGATCAACACCATTAAATATCGTCTTTGAAAGCGGGTTATCCGGAGAATCTGTTTCTCTTGAATATTTAGTTTCCTTGTTCACCGATTCTTTTCGTCTAATCTCAGAAAGTTTTGCGAAGACGATTTCAGAAACCTTTGGATTATCATCACGAAACTCAATAAAGGACAAAAACCTAGCGACGCCTTTTCGGCATCGTTTTTCTTTCACTCTTTCTGTGGTTTTACCCATTGATCGATGTCAAAAGAAAATCAAGAAGACGAAGACGAGATGATTGAATTAGTGAGCTTTTGTTATGAATTGAAACGTGGAGATTAAGTAATTGCTTGTAGAAGTTGGTGTTGGAGTTGAATTAATACATGGGAGAGATGTTTCCTTTTTAAATAAGGAAACGAGTTCAGCTAACGGATACTTTTTGCCCTAATGTTTAGGTTGTGTTTTTACTATCGTATCCTTATTCTGTTATTTGTGGGAATTTAATAATTATCATTCTGTTGGAGCATTAATGTCCGAATCTTGTTTTTATCGTAGTTTTTAAGGTCATCATTGTAATTTCAAAAAATATTTATCAAAGTGTGTATTTTAAAAAAAATTTATTAACATTATACGTAATTATTTTCTTTTCTTAATAAAATCATACAATATTAAAAACCATGAAGACGAGTTGTTTTAGCAGCCATCATCCATGGTGTCTCCTTCAATTTCGTCATTTGCGACACCTTAATTGGTGATGGGATGATGTAACGCACGATTCCAATGACATCATTCGGAGGAATTTTATGTGTTCGTTTGATAATTCCCACATCAACATGATTTTGGCATCATCGCGTCCGCTTAAAGGAACGACGTAAACAAACAACCGACTACCGACGCTATCACCACAACCAACATAATTTACGAAACCTAATTACCATAACAAACTAAGGGATAATATGAAACCATAAGTATCACAAAGTTATATATGAAAGTTTCTTATGATGTATATTGTAACACGATTCATATGCTTCAACGGTTTCCTATGTTTGTATTGATTCGCACAATTGCATCGGAGACGGCCTGAACTAAGTAAATCGAACTGTCATCGAACAACATTCCTAATCCAGATTTTATGTTTTCTTTTGACCATGTTCTCTATACCTCTTATTGGCGACGTCGGAATCATGCCGTAACAATAAATAATTGGTTAGTCAACCAATAGCTCGAAATTCATGATTAACGAAAGTAAAAAGAAGAGGATGCGGATGTCATATAGTGGCTAAGGAAACCAATAGGGCATGGTGGGGCCTCGACCACAAAACCGAATGTTGATCCTAATGCAGGTTCACCAACGGTTAATGTTGGTTCTCCTTCTTGTTCCGATCCTACTACTGGTCCTACTGGTAATACCGCTCATTCTCAGGATGTTCAAGGTAAGAATAATAACTGGGCGGATGATATCAACCTTTTTGATTTGAAGAACACTTTTGATGTGCTTACGGAGCAAGATTCAGTTTTGGAACCTGTGATTGGCACTACATGTAATCCTAAAGATATCCCTAGTTCTTCCACAGCTCCATCTCCATCGACTATGAAGAGCACTACTAATCCGGTGGTTGATGGTAAAAGGAAGGATAACCCACTTTCTAAGGTGGGTGAAATGGTTGATTCTGATAGTGATAATGATGAGGTGTTTGGGCCAAATGATCCTATAGAGAGTTACTTTTCATCAACAGGTGGAGGTAACGAGCATGAAGACTATCTTTCTAATGATTATGCGGCTCAGGTTTACGAGTTACCAGGGCAATTTGATGAGTTTTGCGATTAGTTTGATATCAAGCTCCAAGGCCGTGCGAGGAAGTAATCTTTTATTTTGTTAGTTTATTAGTTTGGTATGTCTTTTTATGTTGGTTTTTGGTTGTTCTAGTTGTTGGTAGCTAGTTGTTCGTTTATGGCATGTAATAAATGATCTAGTGGTTGTTCAAGCAGTTGCTTGAGGTTAATGTGGTATTTTAACCACATTTCATTGTACTTTAAACGGTACTTTTAGAGTAATATATTTTACCAGGGTGAAAAATCCTTTTTACCCAAAAATCCTATTAGCTCTCTTACCAAAGCAATAGTATAGTCAAAATATCTCTTAAGATATTTAGGCGGGAATTTTTTTAAGAAAACAAAAGAGTGGTATAAAGTAATACATGAAAAAGTAAAGGCAGATACGAGTTGGTGAATACGTTGTGAATAGTTATCAACATTGCTCAGAAAAGAAGGGCTTGTTTCTTCCTAAGAATAAAAGCATTAAATAAAAGAGTTACCTGTTCATTGAATGCTTGACACATCCAGAAAATCCACTTGTTATATCCTCATACAATTGGCTATATAAATTGAATGATTGTCTAAGGTAGTGTTTGTTTTTTGGAAAAAAGTCTTAACACAGGCCTCTGGATAGGCCTAAAATCTGAATCAGTCAGAGGTTTGAGGTAAAAAGTGTGTTTGTTTTTTTTGTTTTATTTAGACACGGTCAGACCTCAAAACATCTAATTGGCTCGAACTTGAAAGGGCATCTTTTTGCCTCGGATTAGAAAACAACAACAAAACATCACCGCTTCATCATCTTCCTTCCAAACCCACTACCTCCCACTACACATCCAACCACCACGACTGTCACCAGTCACCGCTTCACCCTTCACCCACTGCTGTCTCCGGCCACCAGCTGCCACTCCACCATCGTCACTATCTTCAAGGTCACTAGTGAAAGAGTTTTTTTAAGCTTAATAAAAGATTAGATTTTATGAGAAATATGAAGTGGTAAAAAGGTGGGTATTAATGTAGATGTAGATGAATACATTTTATTTTATGCGATTGTAAAAATCTATGGAAAATGGGGGTTTTTTAGGGGTTATGAAGATGAATAAAATTGAAGGGTGTGTGATTAAGACTGAAGAGCTTCAAGGATTGTTAGATTGATTTCTTGTGAAGTGGTCATGGTTTGAAGATTGGTATAAGGAATCACACGATCAGTAAACGGATTCTTCTCTCTACTTGATTGTATATAATATATTTTTTTCTTTTTTTTGGAATAACTTGGTTAGTATTTAAATTTTTGATTATCGTATTGAATTGGGATGTTCCTTTTGGATCGGTACCAATCTTGTTACTTTTGTTGCTATTTACACGTTTAATTTATGTCATCAAGAATATATGACTAGTTTACGAGATTTAATTGTGGCACAGTTATGACATTTTATTTCACGTTGATAGATGTTGAATTTATGATTCAAATGTTTTCTTTTAATGTTCAGATGTGTTTATGTTTTGTAAGAATTAAACTGCTTTACATTTACAGCATTCATACGTTTAAAAAGAAAAAAAAAACAAACAATCTTATTGGACTCAGATTCAGACATTTACGTCTCAGATTCAGATTTAGATGTGTGGTTTAGATTCAGATTCAGAACCTCTTAATAAACAAACAGCACCTAAGTAAATGTTATCTCTTCCAAATCATTTAAACATTTAAGAAAAACATTTACTCTCAACTTGAACTTGTAGTACTCCCTGATCTAATTAGAGACTCAAGAGTTCATCTACAAACTATAACCTTTGTTATAGTTTGTCTGTTAAACAACAAATTATTGTTGTTTCAATTAAATGTGTATTATGCAACAAACTCTATAATCTTTAATTCATCTCTAATAAAACAATAATTATTGAAAACTATATTAGTGTTTGTTCTTTAAATTGTTATCATCAAAAACAACAAAATTATCGTGCAATTCTGAATTAATCACTTAGTGATAACCTAAGTCTTAATTTTCGGGGAACAACATTATCTATTTATAATTACCATTCTGCTTGTTAATAACATTTTTAATTAGATTTATTATAATAAATGTCTTACGGTAGATATAATATAAGAAAGAAAAAAAGGTACTTTTGTTTTAAAGAAGCATTTTAAAATTACATGACACGCATGTTTAAGATAGTATAGTGGTTAATCATTTGTGTCTTAAAAAAAAGGATTTTGAGGTTCAAATTTACTAGGTAAGTATCCGGGGTGGCTAGAGAGAAGATCAGAAACCAGCAAGAGAACACCGTCGTTATGCCACGCTTTCTGGATTACTAGAACATGAATTCCTCATCCGCTTTACTTATATCACACTAGAATAAGCAGAAAACAAAAATATAATTCCAAACATCCATATATAGAATCAAAGCCTCTAATTTATTAGTCAAAACTATTTGTTGTTTCGGGCCTCAATATATTGTTCTTTTTTTCTTACAAGTAGATATTCGTTTAATGTTATATAATGAAAATTAATTAATCTTTTTCCGAACGGCGACTATATTAAGGGCTGTTGGGTCCTTCAGTACCCAAGAGTCTTTAAAACAGGATTTGAATACAAATTACGCTAAGTGTTACTTGAGACGAAAGAATGAAGGTAATAGGTTCAGTGAGCGTTAGACAAGAGGTCACTGAACCCCAGTCTCCTCAACAACAATAAGTGATTGAAGACTGAAGACTAAAGGCGATGACTGAAGAACTTGAAGCCTGAAAGAAAGGCGGGATTGAGCGGGAAGGTTTGAAGAGATAAGAACAAGTCTTATCAGGGTCAGACACAAACCATCCCTAAAGCGGCTAAAAGTCAAGAAGTGTCAGGACTGACACTCGAATACTTTTTGGCGCAATCCTATTGGTTCTTGGAAATGACAATTACTGTTGTAGTTGTCAGACACGCCTTCCTATTGTTTATGTATTTTTAATCTTCAGTACTCTTAACATGTTTACCTATAAATAGCAAACAGATGGAGAAAAGTGGGTTAGGTATTTTGTGCAATAAAAGCTTAGACTTTCACAATACTCCTTTTCTCCTACAAAGAGTAACCAATCCCTGAGATAGCTCAGTGGGTCGATATTGTTACCACTTAAGCATTGCTTGAGTTTAGATAGGAGACACCATACCTTGTCTATTCAATCCCAAGTGTTTGTTTCGCAAAACACTTGGGTAATAGATTCTTTGATTGATTTCTAATAAGAATTTAAACGTTGAAAAACATTGTGTTTTTATATTTACGTTTTACTTATAAGTTGTAATTAATCAAATACATCGTATCAGTTATAAACACAAATAGATTAACTTTTTAGTTAACTCTAAGCGTGTTAAGGGAACAACAAGTGGTATCAGAGCCTCTGGTTTATAAAATCTTTCAAAAAAAAAAACTAAAGAGTGCTCAAGGTTTTTAAAACCAAGATCCTACTATGGCTGATATTAATGTGCCCCAGCTAGTCGATAAAAAGGGTGGAAGCTTTTCAGCTGTTGCCCTAAGACTTGAAGCTGGTAAATTTAGCAAGTGGAAAAAGCGAATGCTTTGCTACTTGACTGGTATGGAACCATACTACATCAATTGTGTCAAAGATGGTCCCTATGTCCCAAAGACTGCTGAAGGGCTAAACAAGCCTAAAGCTCAATGGACCATTGATGAGAGAAGGGTGGTCAATCAAGACCAACGCATGAAAAACATCATTATATCTTGTCTTCCTGACGATATAATGGAATCAGTCATCAACTGTTCAACAGCCAAGCAAACTTGGGATGACTTGATCAATAGCTTTGAGGGTCCCTCAGATACCAGATACCAAGGAAACAGGATTATGGACCTGAAACTTGAGTATAACACTTTCAGAGCAAAGGACTCTGAAAGTCTCTCTCAGACTTATACCAGATACAAGACTTTGATAAACAAACTATCAAATGATGGTGTAGTTTTGTCTAAGCATGAGACAAATGTTGGCTTTGTCAACAGTCTCCCTGAGAAGTGGCTAAACTTCTCACAAGGCCTCAGGAATGCTAATCACATTCAGACCCTTGAGCTCCCTGAGATCTATGGGAAGTTTGTCTATGAAGACAACTTAATCTCTAGGAGATACCAAGACTCAAAAGCTCTTGAGACCAAAAAGGCCTTGTCCTCCTCACCCATATCAACTGCCTTTTATTCTAATGGTTTTGTGCAGGATTTTCAAGAGGATTCTGAAGATGAGATTGATGAAAGAACTGGTGATGAGTACCTAAATGATTTAAACTTGGAATTCCAAGAAAGGGCACTCCTTGCTAATTCAAAACGTTTCATCAAAAGAAATCAGTCAAACTTTTCAAAAGCCAAAGCAAATGAAACCACTGAATGTTTTAATTGTGGTAAAAAGGGTCATTTTGCTAGAGACTGTTATTCTAAAACCATCTCAGAACCCTCTTATAAATTTTCAGGAAACAGTTCATCAGGAACTCGCAAGTTTCAACCTAGAATGCTTCAGTCGACCCAAAACTTTCAAAACAATAATGTTCAAAAGGGTCAAAAAGACTTTGAAGCAAAATATAGGAAAGCTAAGGCTAAATTTGCACTTCTTGAAACTAATCCCTCAATGTCTCAGGCTGCTTAAATATCCAAACCTGTTCAGACAAAGAACAAGGTTCTTGTAGCAGAAGCTTATGACTGGGATGAAGAAGAGGTATCCTTAGAAGATGAGGAAATTAGAGTGAGTGCACTGATGGCACTTTCTGAAGGTGATCAGGTGGCTGTTGGAAAAAGCCATGCAAGGAATGGAGAGTGGGTGAACATTACCATGAAGAAGGTAAACACTTTACTATCTATGGATGATGATTCTGATTGGCAGTCTTATATGAATTACATTTGTGTAGATCTTAAGTTTGTTGAAGAACAAAGGCTTAACTTGCTTTTAAAATACAACAATCTTGTTTTAGAATTGAATAAGTGTAGAGATAAAATGCTTGTACTAAAACAAGCCAAGTTAGAAACTATTACTCTACAAATTCAAAACACTAAAATTTTGAAACAAAACCAAGCCCTGCAAAATGAACTTAACAAAGAAAAGGCTGTTATTAAAGGCTGGACTAAAAAAAACCCCAAGGTCTTTGATACTATTGGTTTAATTCCTAAGAAAACAATAGGAATTGACCATCTCACTGAAACCCCCAGTGAGAGTCACAGTGAAATGACCTTTATTCCAGCTGGCATATCTTTTGAGCAAGAAATGCAACCCAAGTCAAATGACTGGATTGTCAGGGACAACCCAGTCAGTAAGTTACCAAACTTTGAGACTGGAAAAATCTTGATTCTTGAAAGTCAGGCTCTGAAAAATATGCTTGGACTCACTGACCAACCTAGTAGTACTGAGTCAGTCAATGAGTCTGAATCAGAATCATTCTTACCACTCCCACCTCTGAATATCCTTCAGGGTGCTGCACCAAGCTCAGACCTCCCACCATTGGTCTACTCTCAGTATTCTACAAAGGAGAATCCAGGACTGGGAAAAACCATCCTGAAAAGGCAAATCCTTGAAGTCTCAGTAAATACTGATGACTCATCAACTTCAGTCCCTTCTGAAGTAAATACTGAAAGCCCTGATTCAAAAATTGATCAGTTGGCTGAAATGGTCAGGAAGCTGAGTGAGAAGATTGAATCTTCTGAGAAACCTTCTCAATCCAATAAGAAGGAACCCAAATCAGCTTCCTCAAGCACCAAACCAAAACCCTCCAAACCCCTAAAAAGATGTGAACTGTGTCACTTTACCAATCATTTCACTGATGATTGTTATAGAATCCTTTACTGCATGATTTGCAAAAAGGAAGATCACAGGACCTCTGATCACAAATCATACACAACCACATCAAAGATGGCAGGCATTAAAGCTCAGGCTTTAAAACACCCTTCTGATTCTAAACAGAAACAGAAACAAAAGGCCAAGCCTTTTGCACCTTGCCCTCACTGTGGATTCAATGACCACCTTCCTAAGGATTTTCTAATGGACAATAGTTGTGAAATTTGTGGAGATCCCACTCATGACACCTCAGGACATGATAAGGTCATTCAGACCAGAAGAGATATGACCATGTCATCCTCTCAGTCTACTGAGGCTACCTCTGCAATTAAATGCAAAACCTGTGGTAGCTCAGTCCACTCAACCACTGACCATAAATCAATTGTCACTTTTAGAAAGACCACCAAAGTCAAGCCCTCCAGGATATGGAGTCCTAGAAAGAACTAACTCAGTTTACCATTTGTGTAGAGGCATGCCAGGGAGCCTGTTTGGCATCTAGATAGTGGATGTTCAAGGAGCATGACTGGTGTGAAAGAGTATCTGCACAAATATGTGGATGAATCAGGACCCAAAGTGATATTTGCTGACAATTCATCATGTCTCACTGAAGGTTATGGCTCAGTAAACTGCAATGGTATAGTCTTTACTAGGATAGCTTATGTTAATGGTCTTAAATACAATTTGATCAGTGTCAGTCAACTATGTGATGCAAAATACATAGTTCAGTTTGATGATAAGCAAGGAACCATCTTCAATGCAAATAAGGAAGTTGACCTTATTGCACCAAGGAGACAAGATGTTTATGTGTTAGACATGTCCAGTCTAACTCAGAATGGAACTTGTCTCTTTACTAAGGCTACTGATACCCTCAACTGGCTTTGGCATAAGAGACTCTCCCACCTGAACTTTAAAAACATAAACAATCTTGCGAAACAAAACAAGGTCCTTGGGTTACCATCACTTGTGTTTTCAAAGGATAAACCATGCTCTGCCTGTGAAAAAGGTAAACATCATAGAGCATCCTTTAAAACCAAAACAAACTTTTCCATCAAGAACTGCCTTCATCTTCTCCATATGGATCTATTTGGGCCTATCAGTCCTAGATCCATTAACCATGAGAAGTATACTCTGGTCATTGTGGATGAATACTCAAGATACACTTGGGTTTACTTCTTGATCAAAAAGAGTCAGGCAGCTGAAACAATCATGTCCTTTGTCAGGAACATTGAAAATCAAAATGACATCAAAGTCAAACAGATTAGGACTGACAATGGAACAGAGTTCAAAAACTATGAACTTGAATGTTTCTGTGATGAGAAAGGAATTTCCCAAAAATTTTCCTCTCCTTACACACCTGAACAAAATGGTGTGGCTGAAAGGAAAAATAGAACACTCATTGAAGCAGCTAGGACAATGCTAAATGGATCAGTCATTTCCAAACACTTCTGGACTGAAGCAGTAAAGACTGCCTGTTACACACAAAATAGATCCATCATTTTCAAGAGACATAGCAAAACTCCTTACGAGTTATTCAAAGGAAGGATCCCTGACATCAGCTACCTTCATGTCTTTGGGTGTCCTGTGTTTATTCATAATAACAAGGATCACTTAGGGAAATTTGATGCCAAAGCTGATGATGGATACTTCCTAGGATACTCACTTGTCTCAAAGGCCTTCAGGGTGTTCAACACTAGGAGACAACAAACTGAGGAAACATTCAATGTTACCTTTGATGAGAGCACTGATGCAATCAGTGTGTCTAACACCTCAGTGGAAGAGATAGGCATTGATGATTCATCAAAATACCCTCCTGATGAACATCATCCTGACAATGGTCCTTCCACTCAGTACCAACCAAATGCTGACATCTCCTATTACATCATCCCTCACAACCTTCCTTACCCAACCATCACTGAGTTTGTTGAAGCACAAAGAAGTACTGATGCAATCATTCAGTCTGATCAAAGTGCTCAGGAACCAAACAATCACAGTAATGAGTCAACCCACTCAGACACTCAAGATACTGAAGATCATCATGTGTCTGATCCTGACCCTACCCATCAGGCCTCCTCAAGTTTTAATCAGTTTCCAAGACCTCAGGACAGTTGGACTAGGTCTCAGGATATAGAACTTGTTAATATAATTGGAGAGCCTACTGAAGGCATGCTCACTAGAAGCATGGCTGCACAACTAAGAGCATCCTCAGCCAATGAATGCCAATTTGTGGACTTCATCTCCACAATTGAACCCAAAAGTGTCAAGGAAGCACTTAATAATCCAAGTTGGGTTCAGGCCATGCATGATGAACTGGAACAATTTGACAGAAACAAGGTAATGACCTTGGTCAAATGTCCTGAAGATGTTTCTGTCATTTGCATGAAATGGGTGTTCAAAAACAAATCTGATGAAAATGGCATAGTCATTAAAAACAAAGCCAGACTTGTAGTCAAAGGCTATAACCAACAAGAAGGCATTGACTATGAAGAAACATTTGCACCAGTAGCAAGGATGGAAGCCATCAGGATCTTCCTTGCTTTTGCTACCTACATGAACTTCAAGGTGTACCAAATGGATGTTAAAAGTGCATTCTTAAATGGGTCACTGAAAAAAGAAGTTTATGTTCAGCAACCTCCTGGATTTGAAAGCCATGAGTTTCCTGACTATGTCTACAAGCTTAACAAAGCCCTTTATGGACTGAAACAAGCTCCCAGGGCATGGTATGAAATTCTCTCAGCCTTCCTGATCCAAAATAAATTCGTCAGAGGCAAGATAGACAACACATTGTTTATCTACAGGATAAATAATGATGTCATACTTGTACAAGTATATGTTGATGACATCATCTTTGGCTCAACAAGTTATAAACTTTGCAAATAGTTTGAAAAACTGATGGCAAAGAAATTTGAAATGAGCATGATGGGAGAACTGACTTACTTCCTTGGTCTGCAAATCAAGCAGACTGATAAAGGAACCTCTATCAGTCAAGAGAAGTATGTCAGAAGCCTACTGAAGAAGTATGAGCTCAGTGACTGTGCCTCAGTCAAAACTCCCATGGTTCCACCAAACAACCTTGGTCCTGACCTTATTGGAAAACCAGTGAATCAAACTCTTTTCAGAGGAATGATAGGATCACTGATGTATCTACTTGCATCAAGGCCTGACATCTAATTCTCAGTCTGTTTGTGTGCCAGATATCAATCTGACCCAAGAGAATCTCACCTCACAGTTGTGAAAAGGATACTCAGGTACCTGAAAGGTACTCCAAACCTTGGATTATATTATCCAAAATGTTCAGGCTTTGATCTCAAAGGATACTCAGATTCTGACTATGCTGGATGCAACATGGACAGAAAAATTACCTCAGGCTCCTGCCAAATTCTTGCTGGAAAATTAGTCTATTGGAGTGCTAAGAAGCAACAATCAGTTGCCATGTCCTCAGCTGAAGCTGAATATGTTGCAGCAGCAAGTTGTTATGCAAATGTACTCTGGATGAAAAGTCAACTTAGTGACTATGGAATTCAGTACAAGATGGTTCCCATCTTTTGTGATAACACAAGTGCAATTGCCATCTCAAACAACCCTGTTCTTCATCAGAGAACAAAACACATTGATATTAGATATCACTTCATCAGGGACCATGTCATGAATGGTGACATTGAATTACACTTCATTCCTACTGAATATCAGCTGGCTGATATATTCACCAAACCATTGGATGAACCAACTTTCACAAGGCTGAAAGTTGAATTAGGAATGTTGGATATTGAGATTCAGTCCACTGATTGAATCCATCCAACTAAGTGTAAATTCTGAAAAACCCATGTCCCTGACTTAATGTGTTCCTCAGTAAAAAGGATCACTGAACCTCAGGAACTAAACCCAAGTTCTTGAACCCTTGTACCTCAGGAACTAAACCCAAGTTACTGAACTCTTGAACCATCAGGGACTAAACCCAAGTTCCTGAACAAGTAGGTTCACTGAATGAAGAGTCATTCAGGGCCCTCAGATGACATTCAATGCTAACTTAAATGCTCTAAGTATCTAGTTAGTAAATGTCCGAGGTTGGTAACTGAATTCTTATTTAATATAAGAATATTTGTTCTTTTGCCTTTCTGGCATGCACCTCATGGGCCACCACATTCCCACTTGGCATTTAATGCCACTCCAATCACATAACAGATATGTGATGACTTAACTCTGCAAGTTATACTTTTTGTAGACGGCACAACTGTTTGCCTTGACAGTTGCGCAAAACAGGGATAGTGGAGTGGTTAAGCATTTAATGCGGATCCCAAAAGTTTTATTCAAAACAGTTTTCAAAAAATATCTTTTGAGAAATTAAACTGCTTAATACCTAAAATACCCTCCACTTCACTTCCCTATAAATACCCCCCAAACAAAAAACACACACACGTTTTTTAGAAAATCTTAAGCAAATTCTTGCCTTTTTTTCTTTCAAAACAAAATTTTGTGTGTGTGTTCTTAGCTTTTAGAAACCCAGACCATCTTTGTTATACCCAGACTTACCGAACAAAAAATGGCTTCTTCTAATGCTATTACATACGCCCCAAATGTGGAATTCCTCATGGAGGGTGTAGACATGACCAAGAGCAACATGGTAGGAAACTTTGCCTACCCCCAAAAGTTTTGGGCGTACAAGAATGTAGTTAAATACCTTCAAAACTGATTTCTTGCTACGGCGTTCACAAAGACCCCCTCAGTCATATATCATGACTACTTGAGGGAATTCTGGTGTACTGCAGTGGCAACTAGCCCTGAAGACACCAAGGACTCAATTATCACATTCTCAGTGATGAATGGGAGGAGGACTCTCTCCCTTGATTACAAAACCTTCATCAAAGCCACTGGCCTTGATTTTGCTGAGAATTTTGAGCCCAACCCCACTGACCAAGAAGTTAAAGAAGAATTGCTTTTTCTAGGACCACATGACCCCAAACAACCTGATGTGGCCCCAGGTTCATTATTGGCTAAGGCACCAATAATCAAAACTTGGTTTCCCCCATCCTGGAGGATCCTGATGACTTTTGTCATTTAGGTCCTTGGAGGCAATAAATCCTCTACGGAACAGTTGAACGCATCACAACAATTGATGGTTTTCAGTCTCCTGGAGGATAAAAAGATTGATATCGGAGGAATAATCTTCCGTGACCTCGTGGCTAAGCTCTCAGAAAAATCTAGACAAAGACACATGTCTTACCCTAGATTTATTTCCTGCGTGCTTCAGGCCTTATTAGGCTCTGATTATGTTAGGCCTGACATTCAAGGATCAAAACCTGACGTCTTACATAAGGCCAACTATTCTAGAGACCTCACTGAGGTACAACCAGTATCCCTAACCGACTATATGCTGGTAGTCATTCAGGGTGAAAAGGCAATATCACCCATTCCTTCTCCTGAAAAGCAGGAGAAGAAGAAGAAGGCAGGGACCAAGGAGGTAGTGAAACCCACACCACTCGCCCTTGGATCTTCTGCCTCAAAAGAAGGGCAAACGATCAAGACCTGTCAGACACCCATCATTGAGACCCTCTTGGCTTTAAAAGAAAAGCTAACGGAGGATACTGAGAAATCACCCTCAGTGTCCTCGGGCAAAACCCTTCCTCAAGGCTCTACTGACATAAACAAGTCAGTGAAGTCAGGAACCTCCACCCAATCACATCCCGATGAAGGCACTGACAAATCACAATCAGTGCCTGAGGGAGAAAAGGGTCCTGAATCCTCGGTAGGGCAGCACTACTCTACTGAGAAGGGGACCCCACACCCAATCACATCCTGCTTATGGCCCTGAGAAATCACACTCAGGGTCTCAGGGAGTCAAGGACCCTAAATCCCCAAAAGGGCAGTACAACCCTGATGGGAAGGGGGTCCATCAACAATCACAAAGTGTGCCTAGTGATAGTACTGAAAAACACCCATCAGTGCTTGAAGGCGCACATGGGGACAAAGACTCAGGGGGCATGCAACCACCCGCTGATATGGAACCACAACCCCCTCAAGGCGGATCCATTCATGTTATTATTGGCAGGGTCAGGACCTGGCCAAAACAAGTTGCAGATTCAGTCATGGCGGATTTTCAGGCTGTTCTCTTGTCTGATGAAGAGCTCAGTATTGACAGTGAGGAAGAAGTATTTGAGGCAGGTGATGATATGGACACTGATGCACAACCCACTGAACAATCGCATCAGTCTTCTCCTCCACAAGGTGAAGAATCAGCTTCTCAGGCTGATCATTCTTCGGACTCTGAATCATCCTGCCCAGCCAATCTCAGGAAGTATGCCAACATTCTTCCTCTCACTGAAAGACAATTGGTCAAGTTCTTGCAGAAGGCCAACAATGCTCTCTTTCAAGGGCTCACTGAAGAAATTTTTGACCAACATTGTGAAGCTGCAGTTCACTATGTCAACCTGAAGGAATCTGTTGAAGCTTATCATGATGAAGTTAATGAGCAACAATCAGGGATTTCCTACTCCTTGACAACTCTTGATGAGAATCTTAAAATGTTCAATGCTACTCTTTCCAACATCACCAAGAGCATTGCAACTATTCAAGAGTCAGTGAAAGATGACCCTGTGCTCAACAAGAAAATTCTTCAGGCTTCTGAGACTTATCAGCGACAGGCAGCTCAGTTCACTGAGCTTGTCAACATGTTGAAATCCTCTAATCTTCAGGGTCTCAGCTCTTCAGTGGACTCCATCAAGTCTTCCCTGGTTCTTATGGAGGCAAATTTGGCATCTTGGGCCAAGTCTTCGAATTCCTTGGCCTGGAATCTTGGACCTAGGATGACTGCTATCGAGGCTTCTCAGGCATCTCTTGAAGCCAAGGTTTCCACACTTCAGCAAGACACCTCAGACATCAAGTCCATGATGACTGAGATATATCAGGCTTTCAAATGTCAGGCTGCTCCCTCAACTTCAGTGAGTGCTCTAACTCTTGCTCTCACAATGGCTCAAGAAACAGTTGAGGGGGAGAAAGTCACTGAAGCTTCTTCCAGCCAACAAACTCCTTCTCACACTGAGAAGGGGATTCCTGAAACAACCCCTTCATCAACTCAAGATAAAAGCAAAGGCATTCTTACTACTACTAAGCCTGAGCCTACAATATTGGTGCCTACTTCCTCAGAGAGAAGGCCTAACCCTGATGAACCAATCAAGGTCACTTATGAGATCAATGGAGTGATGCACCTTCTCACTGAGGCTAAAATTCAGGCTCATATGTAGAAGGAAGAAGGGTTGAGGAAAGCAGCTAAAGAAGAGAGGCTGAACAAGTCTGCCCTCATCCAGGTGGTCAGTGAAGAGGCCGAAAAGATTGGACTTGAACCAAAATCCCTTGCTAGAGGGAAAGGTGGTCAGAGCTTTGTGAAAGCTCAGGATGCTGAGATGACTGCTCTCAGAAAGAAAAGAGAAGAAAGGTTGAAAAAGGCTGAGGAGATAAGGAAAAAGAGGATTGAGAAGTACCAATCGGTTATGACAAGCAGACTGAGACCTGAACCAATCACTGATGTAAAGATTTATCAAAACACCAAGCCTGCTGTCATCAGTGTCTTCAGAGGTCCTAACAAGAGGAACTTTGAAATTCATGATCCCTTTAGATTCGCTGACTTTGGGATCACTGAATTGGATGAATTGGGTCTAATCATATTCAAAAAGTCGAATGTTGTTGTCAAGGATTTGATGAAATCCCTGAAGCTAAGATATGAAAAACTGACAGCAACACCTGAGGAACTTAGTATTCCCCCACTTCTCCCAGCTCCAGCTAGTCAGCTTGCTCCTACTCAGTCCTCTAGAAGAAAGAGGAAACAAATTGAGTCTGAGCTTGAGATCAAAGTTCCTGGCCTTGATTGCAACAGAGCCCTCCCTGAAGGAGTTACATTTGTGAACAACTTGGTCATTGAACAACCTGAGAGAGGTCTCTTCTTCACTGATGCGTTTGGTGATAAAGCCTTCCAAAGATGGAGTGACATTGATAAGGTAGGAATTAAAACAATGCTTAGTTACCTCATGATGGCCTCCCCAATACAGAGTCCTGAAAATGTGAGGTTCTGTCATGACCTGAGAATCAAGATCCAAGAATATCCTGACCAACATGAACTGGAATCCAAAAGACCAAAGCTTGAAGCCCTTGGTTACAAGTTTGACTGAAGAATCTGCAACACCACCACTATCCTGTACATTTTTTAGTTGCTAGGACTTATGTAATGAAATCAATAAAATGATGTCCCTTTGTTTTATTATTTCAGTGTCCTCAATTACTTTCTAGTACATTCAGTATGAGCAGAATTCATTAGCTCACTCATAACTGATCAAAACACTTAAGCATAATTTATATCAAAATAGGGGGAGATTGTTGGGTCCTTCAGTACCCAAGAGTCCTTAAAACAGGATTTGAATACAAATTACGCTAAGTGTTAATCAACTGAAAACACAATTAGGTCATTGAGTGAACAGTCACTCAATGAGTTACCTTCAAGATGCTCAGGACGAGTCTAAGAAGAAAGACTAACCACACAGGGAGGCGGATCTCCCTGAAGTGTTACTTGAGACGAAGAAGAAGGTAATGGGTTCAGTGAGCGTTAGACAAGAGCTCACTGAACCCCAGTCTCCTCAACAACAATAAGTGATTGAAGACTGAAGACTAAAGGCGATGAATGAAGAACCTGAAGCCTGAAAGAAAGGCGGGATTGAGCGGGAAGGTTTGAAGAGATAAGAACAAGTCTTATCGGGGTCAGACACAAACCATCCCTAAAGCGGCTAAAAGTTAAGAAGTGTCAGGACTAACACTCGAAGACTTTTTGGCGAAATCCTATTGGTTCTTGGAAATGACAATTACTGTTGTAGTTGTCAGACACGCCTTCCTATTGTTTATGTATTTTTAATCTTCAGTACTCTTAACATGTTTGCCTATAAATAGCAAACAGATGGAGAAAAGTGGGTTAGGTATTTTGTGCAATAAAAGCTTAGACTTTCACAATACCCCTTTTCTCCTACAAAGAGTAACCAATCCCTGAGATAGCTCAGTGGGTCGATATTGTTACCACTTAAGCATTGCTTGAGTTTAGATAGGAGACACCATACCTTGTCTATTCAATCCCAAGTGTTTGTTCCGCAAAACACTTGGGTAATAGATTCTTTGATTGATTTCTAATAAGAATTTAAATGTTGAAAAACATTGTGTTTTTATATTTACATTTTACTTATAAGTTGTAATTAATCAAATACATCGTATCAATCATAAACACAAATAGATTAACTTTTTAGTTAACTCTAAGCGTGTTAAGGGAACAACAAGGGCCTAGCAAGAAGATAGACAAACAAATAAAATAAGAATGGAAGAGCATTACAAGAGTTACAACCCCACTCTATCGAACTAAAGGATGCGTTACTAAACCTATTTGTGATCGAATTAAAAATGAAAAGTTTTGCATCCTTGAGAATTAGGCCTTTTTTTAGTTTCTTATGAGAAATTATGGACTCGTTATGAAAGCGCCAAAGGATCTAAAGGATGGAATGGATCCAAAGGAGAGTATCTAATTAATCTAACAATAAAAATTAGTAAGTGAAGATTATGCGAGTAAGTAAATGTGAAGGTTATGTGGCGATTTCAAGTCTTGTAAGTAGGAAATGAATGACAACAAAAAATAACCATGTTGTAGGGTATTCACAATGCAAGAAACACTTGATTGAGGCCTTAGTTTGGATCGAATGACAAAGAACTAGAGAGAGAAAGTGGGAACTTCTAGAGAGAGAGAGAACTATGTGAATATTAGATTAGAATGTAGGGAAGTTCCAACCCTTCCCACACAAGGGAAGGGGTATTTATACTTACTACATAATATGCCCCTAGCGGGCTGTGGAGAGAGCTGACAGAGGGTAAAGACCCGACCCACTCCACAATACTAATTAATAACTAATCTACTAATAATATTACTGATAATCCTACGAGCTATGATGAGCTAATAAGTACTCGGGGTGACCGAGTCTTCAGCAGAGTATTCATATTCCTAACAATCTCCCCCTAAGGGAGGTCACCCCAGAAGTAATGTTCTGAAATTCAGCACTTCTTCCTTGGATCTTGACATCATAGCTCGTAACCATTGATTCTTCAATATCATAGATTGTTGTGCAAACATCCGTGATCTTAAGATGACTTCTCTTTTGTTTTGGATGAACTTTGAGTAAACTTTGAAAGTATCATCCCACTTGAGTCTCAAAGTCATCTTTCAGTAGTAGGTCTCCATGTGATGAAATATACTTAGAGCCGACATGCTCACACGATATGGTGTCATGATCTTCAGCATCAGAGTTAGCAGAAGCTGTGTTGAAGGTCTTTTAGGTTAATCATGACTTCTTTGATGAAGATGTGATGTGAGCATGTGGTGATGGATTGGCATCTTTTCTGCAACCAACTACCACAGCAACCAGCTACAGCATTCCACTACTACAATCGCCAGAAGTTCCTGCATACGACAGTTAGCAATAATTCGACCGGTACTTACAAGTTTGGACTTCGAGATAGTCAACAGCATATTGTGAAAACTCTCTCTAATCCTTACCAAGACCGTTCCTAATCGAAAACCCACAGAGGGCTTTTTAAGATTTTACCGTAGTAAATCAACGATTAGGTGAGTCGCTGGAGATCACTCCACGACTGTAGACCGGTTGAAACCGCCGCGACCACTAAGCGTAATCCACGAGGAATTACCGAAGTGACCTGCTTTCAGGGCTGCTTGATGTTGACCCTGGCAGGAATTTCCATTCAATCATTGAGAATTACATTTGTAAATTCCCTCATGAATGTTCTGGCAGATTGCTAAGATCTGCGTAGGACTCATAAGTTTACAACTGGTGTCCTTAATGTTGAACAACCAGTGTATAAATAATTCGTGTCCCTATGAGATCTTATTATGCATCTCGTGGCTCTAGACTCTATAGTGCGTTTTGATTTAGTGAGCGGAGGCTGGAGAGGACTGCCACCTTTTCAATATCATCTAACTCGGAGTGAGAGAGACGATAGGAATGTATTGAACTCCGTGGCAATTGAAACAAGAATCCTTTGAGGGACCTTGAGTGGCTAGGGAGGGTTGTGTAGCGTATCACTGGGTCCATGATACTTTGTCTTCAATGTCAGCAATCAACTAAGTGATTCTGACAGCATATGTATTGACCCGGTTTCTGCCTAAGTTGTAAGGAGGGCTATTTCTTTTCACCCTTTATCTTTACAATTCTTTTTCATTCTTCAACCCCTTCAGTGCATACCAAGACTTCATAACTAACACCTTGTTGGGTTTATTCCAGTGTTAGCTCCATCTCAGTCGGCACTCTTCCCTCATTCACTTTTCTCCTTTTTAATCATACCTAAGGACTTCTACACTAACTAGTGGATTGTCCCTGGGTAGATCCCTCCGGCTCTGGCGGGATCGTGGGAACTTGTACCTAACCTTACCATCCTTATAACTCCATTATATGAAATACAATGGTCGGTCTTTGGTGTTCTTCCACAATTGCCAAACCAAATCTTTGAAAAATCTCTCAAAGTGTTCATGATTTCGAAACACATTTTTGCAAACACTTGAGAGTTTTATATATTTCAAATGCTCCCCCTCAACATGTGCTCGAGTGATAGTTTTATAAATTTGCACATGTTAGGTAGAGCTCGCACTTTTTGAATTGATCCACTTTCAGTGAACATGACCGATTCGAGACACGCTTACATCACTAGTTAGACTAGCTTGAAATTATTACCCGGCCTGGTCAAGTCCACAGAAGGTTTCTCGAAATGGTACACTCTACTCAGATTCATCTTTTTCGAGACACGCTTACATCACTGGTTAGACCAGCTTGAAATTATTACCCGGCCAAGACGAATCCTTTCGATTGATGACAGTTCAAGTTTCGTCAATTCATTGGTTAATTCTGAGTCACGGTCACATGAGATGCCAAATCCTTTGCTCCCCCACAATAAGTGCATTGACGTACAACTGAACACTTATGGGAGAGTTTACTTCCTTCTATAAAACATTTTGCTCCCCTCAATATGTGCCTTGATATACAAAATGGTTTAGCACATACGGGTGAGCTTACATTTACTTCCAAATCATCACATTTTATCAGAATTTCATATTTAAATCACATTCTCTCCCCCGATCAAAAATTTCAAACCATTTGAGATTTGAGATCCCAATTGATTTAAATAAGTTTAGAAAAATTTGGGAGAAAATGTGGTCAGGTTTAAATGTATTCTGATTTAGGAGCATACTATGCTCCCCCTTAAACCACGAGAGAGTGTCACTGCTGATGTTGCACAAATTTGGCAAGGTGTCACAAATTTGAACAAGTACTCTCCCCCTTAATTAATGACCCATTTTCTATTAAAAGAGCTGTAGTCATTCAATTAAGCGACGAGTATTTGTGAAAATTTTACTTCAATTTACCACCTTGTGTAACATCAAGACTCTCTTGAAGAATCAAACAAGATAAAGAGTCTTGATGAAAAGAAGACTTCTCTTCTTATATACGAAGTGATGCACTGAAACGTACATCAAGCCAGGGAAACATGGATATAAAGTAATCCATGCCCAGGTGAACATCACCCGGTTGGAGGAACAACTGTCTTTTTGGCGACATGCTTTCCCCATTGTACCGCGCGGGTTGCAGTATGAAGTAACTGCAAGCCATTAAAACATGTTTTAACTGATTAGTATAACTTCTGCTCGAGCTTCATTTAAGAATCCGTGCCATTGTTGAATGACATTTCTAGATCCGTAAATGTTATCGATAAACAGAAGACATGCCTAGGTAGGACTATTTTTGGTATTTTCTGATTTTTTGATTTTTATGGTTTTTATAGGTTTTATATTTTTGTATTTTTCTTTTTGATTTAAGATATATACAACTATGTACAAGGATATAAGAAGTCAATCCTTTACTCCTCCTTTTCTTCCTGAAGACACTTGAGGGTTTCAGGAGTCATGCTCTTCATGCCAAGGCGTGGGAGAATAAACTGAAACCTTTCTCTTGGGAGGGCCTTGGTGAAGATGTCAGCTAACTGAAACTCTGTCCTCACGAAGTATAGTTCCACAATTCCTTTTTCCACCTGTTCCCTGATGAAGTGATGCCTGATGTCGATGTGTTTTGACCTGGAGTGCTGAACATTGTTACAACAAAGAGCAATGGCGCTTTTGTTGTCACAATATAGGGGAATTTTGTTGTATGAGAATCCATAGTCTGAAAGTTGTGATCGCATCCAAAGGATTTGTGCACAACAAGCAGACATGGCAATGTACTCAGCTTCAGTAGATGATATGGAAGTACTCATCTGCTTCTTAGAAGACCAACTAACTAACTTTTCCCCTAAAAACTGAGCTCCTCCTGAAGTACTTCGACGAGTGTCTTGACATCCCGCATGATCAGCATCCGCGTAAGCCGTTAACTCCATTGCAGTGTCCTTAGGATACCAGAGACCCATATGAACCATGCCTTGAAGATATCGGAAGATCCTTTTCACTGCTTCAACATGCTTCTTGGTTGGTCTAGATTGATACCGAGCACACATACACACAGCAAACAGAAGATCTGGTCTGCTAGCCGTGATGTACATCAAAGATCCAATCATGCTTCGATATTTCGTTATATCCACTGGAATCCCTGAAGGATCTTCATCCAGCTTCGTTCTATCAACCATGGGAGTGTCAACAGGTTCACTTGATGAAGCGAAAAGTGTACCGCTTTTAAGGGGTCATTTAAGCCCTAAATCGTATTTATTTGATCAAATATCGCCCTAAATCGTTCCTTTTGTCATTTTAGGTACTTTTGAGGAGAAATCTGGAAAAGGAGGCATTTTGGACGTTTTTGGAGCATAAAAGTGAAGAAAACGACAAAGTCTCAAAAATCGGCTAAAAGTTACCCTTAACAGCGTCAGATTTTACTCTGGACGGCGTCGTGGCTTGGCAAGAAAAGGTGGATGTGAAATTTACTCATGATAAGCCAGTGAAAATTGCATGTAAATTCTGACGGCGTCACGCTTTAACCTGATCAAGGGCGTCACGGCTTAATTCAAAGAGGGACGGCGTCACGTTCAAGGGCTGACGGCGTCAAGCCTTGATAAGCCAGAACGGATTTTGGAGAGCTAAAGAGGGACGGCGTCAAGAAGGTCATCCGGGAACCCTAAAAGCGGCGAGGTGACGGCGTCATACTCCATAAGGTGACGCCGTCAGATGTAAAAATCTATATATAGTTTTGCAATTCTTTGTCATTAGTGTAGAGGGCTTAGTGTGGAATTTTTGGGAGAAAACCCTAAGACGAATTTAGCTTCTTTTTCAAGGCTTTTGCCTTGAGATCTTCCATGTTACATTGAAAGATAAGTTATAAATTAATCATTCAATATGTCTATGTGTTGTTTGATTTTATCTTGTTCTTGTCTTTTGTTTAACATGTTAGGCTAGATTTATCTTGTGTTTGCTTAGATCTAATGAAACCTAGCTATTGATTATTGGTTATTAGTGTGTTATTAGTTGTATTGGATGATTGTTTATCTATGTTAGGCTTAAGAAAACTGGCTAACTTCCTATTCGGTAACTTGCTTGAACGTCTTAAGAAACATGAACCAAATGCGTACTAAAGGTTTTTATGGTTGTATTTTATGCACAAGCGAGGTCTACTCACTAGATTCCTTTCTAGTGAGATTTTTATTTTATTTTTCTAGGTTTTCTTTAGTCTATCTATTTTCTTCGTGTCTTTGTTCGTAACCATACCATCCGACATCATGGAAGATGGTAATATCCTTAATCCCAACAACCCACCACCACAACAACCACCACCTCCTAGAGCCCGTACTTTAGGAGAGTATTCCCGTCCTAGCCACCATGGCTATCGAAACACCATTGAGCTCACTCAAGGAGCCAATGTCACACCCTTGCGATCCGACACCATCCGGTTGGTGCAAAGCGGATGCGCATTCCATGGACTTCGTTCTGAAGATCCTAATCAACACCTCAAGGACTTTCTTAAAATCGTTGATTCTATAGACCTTGATGTTGCCACTCGAGAGACGACCCGATTGCGTCTCTTTCAATTCTCTCTGCGGGACCAAGCTAGTCAATGGCTAGAACGTCAACCCGCAGGATCCATCACCTCTTGGGATGATCTCACCACTCGTTTCCTTGCTCAGTTTTTCCCACCGGGAAGAACTACCAAGCTAAGGAATGATATCTTGATGTTCCAACAACGTCAAGGCGAAACTCTCTACGAGGCATGGACTCGATTCAAGGACTTACTCCAAAAAGTCCCTCACCATGGCATAGAACTTTGGCTCCAAGTCCAAATCTTCTATGACCATATCAATCTCTACACAAGGCAAACCATTGACCAATCGGCCGGTGGCAAGCTACGTGATCTAAGTGCGGAACAATCATGGGCTCTCCTAGAGGATCTTGCTCTTTATGACAACGAAAGTTGGAATGATCCCCGTGATTTGAATAAAACGGTCAAGGCAATATCTTTGCCTTCGAACAATTCAAGCACTTCCGACCGTAGGATCATAGAACTTGAAGACCAAGTCAAGTTTCTCATGAAATCCTACGAGGCTCCTAAACTTTCAAGCCAAGTGAACAAAATCACTTCTTCGTGTGAATTATGTAGTGGTCCCCACGACACTCGTGATTGCATGGAACTCCCCGAACAAGCTTTTGTGGACTACGCATCCTCGCGTACCGACGGAGCGGGAGACAAGTGGTACACTTTCAAACCCGAGCCAAACCATTACGGTGATACATACAACCCTTCATGGAAAAATCACCCGAACCTTAGGTGGAAACAAAACCAAAACGCACCACAACCCAATTCTTCCAACCCACCTAATCGTTTCCAATCAAGCGGTTCCAACTCGAACCGTACTTTCAAGAACAATCCTTCCGGCAATGGTAGTACCAATAACTTTGAAGGATTGATGTCTCAATTTATGGCATCTCAAGAAGCTCGTTTAGCCAAGTTTGAAGCCGATTTCAAACAAAAACAAAGCGAGATGACCAATAAGATTGACACCTTGTTGAAAGCCCTCAATGACCGAGAAATGGGAGCACTCCCTAGCAACACGGTCAAGAACCCGAAACTAAACGTCAACGCTATTTCATCGGTTTCGTCCCCTAGTTCTTGTCCACAATATTATTCGGTCAATTCCATGAGCACGTGTTTCAAACAAACCCAAGTCGTTCCAAATGACCAAGAAATTATGACATCCAAATTGGTCAACAACATAGTTGAAACACCTCCCACTCAAAACCTTGACGAAGAATTCAAGGAGCTCCACCTTGAAAGTCCGGTTGTTGATGTGTTGGATGAGAAGAAGCTCAAGTTAGGCGAAAAAGGGACCGCCTTCGTTCAAAACAAACTACCTAAGAAGTTAGATGACCCGGGCTTATTCGTTCTACCCTGCAAGATCGGTAATTCGGAGGCTTATGACACATTAGCCGATCTTGGATCAAGCCTTAACTTACTTCCGTTACCTCTCTACACCTCTCTAAAACTAGGAAAACTTGAAGAAACCGAGGTGATAATAGGTTTAGCGGATGGGAGTGTTGCTTACCCGGTTGGAGTAGTTAAGGACGTGTTAGTGCACATTGGAAAACTAACCATTTTAGCCGATTTCCACGTCCTTGATATGGTTAGCGACCCTACATGCCCCTTGTTGATAGGTAGAGGATTTTTGGCGACCGCTAGTGCTATGATTGATTGTAAGGAATCTAAGATAGCGGTAGGAGAAGGAGATACTTGGTCAGTCTATGATGTGAAGAAACATGCTTATGATACTAGTGATGAACCGACACCCCATTGGTTAGAGTTGAATAGGAGACCATCTAGATATGGACCTTGGATAGATAGAGGCTTCATAGGACCCCAACGCCCATTTTACCTAGAAGAGGACTTTGTGAACCGAACACATACGGTAGAACAACTCTTGGCTAGGGACACCGAATTGGATCCATTTGAAGACCCTCTAGTTTTTAGAAGGATGATTGAGTTCCTAGGAGTTTTGCCAATTAACCTAGGAATGAATAAGTGGACTTGTGAGGAGGATGATCACAAGTGGGATTGGGACAAACCACCCAAAGATGGAGATGGGTCATGGCATATTAAGATGACATTGTATGACCCGGATGGAGAGAAGTTTGAAAAGATATATCGTACTAAGCGGACCAATAGGAAACTTCAATCCAAGCTTAACCCTAAAGACGTCCTCGATGACGAGCTCACTTATATAGGGTAGAGTGACTTTGAGTCTAGCTACAAGACTCGTTAATAAAGAAAAGCGCTTCTTGGGAGGCAACCCAAGCTTTATTTGCTTTGTGTGTTTATTTGTTTGTTTGTTTGTTTTTATTTGTTTCCGTATGTGTGTTTAATTTTTATTCTTATTGATTCATGTTCAAAAGTAATTTGTGAAAATGCTTTATTTTGTTTTTAACTTCGTCTTAACTACATATAAAGGTATTTTGCAAAAGTTAAGTGTAAGGGAAATCTAAATCGGTTTAGTAGAACACAAATTAACATGAATCGTAATAATAATAAATTAACATACATATTAGTGTGTGTTTGAGTCAAATGCTTGTATCGAGTCATAATGATGTTTTGCAGGATTTCCAGGAAGTAAGGTAAAGGTTTTTCCAGAAATTTTCCGGAAACTTAAAATGAAAATTTTTGTCAGGTCATTTCTGACGGCGTCAGGGTTTATAACCTGACGGCGTCAGATTTAATTTTCAGAAATTTTTGAAAGTTTTGTTTTTAAAAAGTTTTTATTAAAATCTCCAACTTATAATCTCCAGGAATCTGCAAAGTTATCATTCCACAAGCATTATATCCTTATATATAGATTTTATCCCGCCGATGTTATGCAGGTTTTCGTGTTTGTTTTCTCAGGTTTAACAGGTTATTTTGGACAAGGAAATGTTTTTGGATCAAGCTTATGGCGATGCATTAGTCATGGAGCTTCAACATTACTTTGGAAGAAGATTTAACCGTATTATTTCATTATCCACCAAGCGAATCAGGGGAGTATTTGATTTCATTCTTTTACTTTTTACTTTTACATCTTGTTATTTGAACATTGGGGACAATGTTCATCTTAAGTGTAAGGGGAGGGTAAAAGTACGATTAGAGAATGCTATTACGCTTGATTTTTGTTTGTTTAATAGTAGATGTGTAATAAAACTGAGAGAAATACTTGTTAAGGTAATTTTAGTGCCAAATTTAAAATTTTTTACAACATATAGGAGTGAAACTTTGATCTTAATGAGCGTCTCACGGATAGGAGTTATATGACTAGCACAAAAACCGTACCACTAAAAAATTTTCCACCCCCAAATATGTGAGGTTCGCCCCTAGAATTGGTAGGAAAAGCATTTATGCTATGATGTGTGTACCGGTAGCACTTAGATTCTAGAACTTGCGTTAGGACCATTCCGAGGCCACAAGTGAGACTACATTCGTGTAGTTAGATTTACTACATGATAAGAGGCATTAGGATTAACCCATTGTTTTACACCTGTGTTTTTGTTATAATTACTTTGGCTACATTGGTCAAGTAATTCTCCCACACCCTTTGCGTTGTACTCATTTTTAGTACACGATACCCCTAGTACACCCCTCAGAGCCTATCTTTTCGTTTCGACCTTTAAGCATTTTACTTAAAGGAAGAATTTGTTACACCCTACTTAAATGTACACCCAAATCGCCTTAGCCTACCTTGTATGCACTCATTTTTAGTGCATTATTGTTACAACATTTGTTTAAACCCAAGTTAATTATCTAGTTGATTACATGGTTGCTAAGTCGAGTCATATCCTTGTACATATTGTTTTGGGACGATTGGGACTCATGGGTAAAGTACTAGTGTAATGGAGTAATGGGGAAGAACATCATTTATTACCCCCATATGTGCTAAATATTTTAAAAAAGTACTCCAAGTTTTTCAATTATCTTAATTCGAGTCATTAGAATAGTTATTTGTAAAGTTATGTAAAAGTTCAAGTGTAAGGGGGATGCAATGCTCCTATGATGTATTATTTTGGATGGTAGGGCAATAGTGTATGAAAAAAAAAAAAAAAAAAAAAAAAATCGAAAAAATCAAGAAAAATACAAAAAAATGAGAAAAAGAAAAATAGAAAAAACATACGGACTACCATCCCGTTTCATTTTATGTTTATTTTTATGTTTTTGTTATTTTGTTATTTTGTTTCTAGCTTAAGATTGAGTCGAGTCTTGGCTTAGCAACATTGTATAGTACATGTAATTAATCAAGATCTTTAACTCGCCACCAGTAAATATCCTTTATCCAACAAAACCGTGTTTTCCTTTTCCCTACACCTAACATTATAACCCATGTAAAAGCCCTCTTTGATAGTTTATCTTAGGTGCTTACGCCTAGTGGAGGAGGTTTTCGATCCTTTCCCAAGCCTATGGTAATCTATTTGCTATGACAGGTAGTGAGAGATATTATCCGTTTTCATTTATGAGATTTATTTTGATGACACTTGAGAGATGTGAGTATCTAAACACTACTTGTGAGGTGCTAGTTTATAATCTCCGTGCTTATTATGATTGAAGTGGAACGATTATTTGTTGTAATTACTTTTATGTTTGCATTAAATGACCCCTAACCTGTATTTTGATTAGAATAAAAGCGCATTTGCTTGAGGACAAGCAAATCTCAAGTGTAAGGGTATTTGATGAAGCGAAAAGTGTACCGCTTTTAAGGGGTCATTTAAGCCCTAAATCGTATTTATTTGATCAAATATCGCCCTAAATCGTTCCTTTTGTCATTTTAGGTACTTTTGAGGAGAAATCTGGAAAAGGAGGCATTTTGGACGTTTTTGGAGCATAAAAGTGAAGAAAACGACAAAGTCTCAAAAATCGGCTAAAAGTTACCCTTGACGGCGTCAGATTTTACTCTGGACGGCGTCATGGCTTGGCAAGAAAAGGTGGATGTGAAATTTACTCATGATAAGCCAGTGAAAATTGCATGTAAATTCTGACGGCGTCACGCTTTAACCTGATCAAGGGCGTCACGGCTTAATTCAAAGAGGGACGGCGTCACGTTCAAGGGCTGACGGCGTCAAGCCTTGATAAGCCAGAACGGATTTTGGAGAGCTAAAGAGGGACGGCGTCAAGAAGGTCATCCGGGAACCCTAAAAGCGGCGAGGTGACGGCGTCACACTCCATAAGGTGACGCCGTCAGATGTAAAAATCTATATATAGTTTTGCAATTCTTTGTCATTAGTGTAGAGGGCTTAGTGTGGAATTTTTGGGAGAAAACCCTAAGACGAATTTAGCTTCTTTTTCAAGGCTTTTGCCTTGAGATCTTCCATGTTACATTGAAAGATAAGTTATAAATTAATCATTCAATATGTCTATGTGTTGTTTGATTTTATCTTGTTCTTGTCTTTTGTTTAACATGTTAGGCTAGATTTATCTTGTGTTTGCTTAGATCTAATGAAACCTAGCTATAGATTATTGGTTATTAGTGTGTTATTAGTTGTATTGGATGATTGTTTATCTATGTTAGGCTTAAGAAAACTGGCTAACTTCCTATTCGGTAACTTGCTTGAACGTCTTAAGAAACATGAACCAAATGCGTACTAAAGGTTTTTATGGTTGTATTTAATGCACAAGCGAATTCTAGTGATCCCATGTTAGGAGCTTCCTAGCCGGCTCGACATAGGAGTGAAGTAGGAGCTTGTAGAGTTGGGGAAGTACGTACGCCACCCCACGATTGGTATTAAGGAATACACCCGTCATCCACGCGACTAATACACACTAATCAACCGGTAAAAGACAGTTAGGGAGTAAGGAAATCTAAGTAAACACATTTCTCTACACTTAAGTTTTCACCAACATTTTCATTTTTGTTATTTTATTTTATTTGCATTTGTAGTTATTTGGGTTAGTTGACTAGCAACTAATTCCGCCCACTCCTTCAAACCCGAGATTTTACTTGCTTTCATAAAAAATATAAAAACACAAAAAAGAATCTTCCTCAACCCTTAGACCTATTAGAGTAGTCTTTCATACCTAACGAACACTATTCCCTGTGGAGAACGATCAATCCCCCGTACTTACCACTACACTATACTACATCGGTCAGGTACACTGCCTGGTGGGGTTGTAAGCCTCTTGAGATCCCTCGAGAGGTAAAACCTGTTGTAAGGTTACAAAACCACGCATCCAGCTTCGTTCTATCAACCATGGAAGTGTCAACAGGTTCACTTGAATAGAATCCAAACTTTTTCAAGATCTCGTTGGCGTATTTGGATTGATTAATGAATATGCCTCCGGGACTTTGAGAAACTTGTAATCCTAAGAAGAATGACATTTGTCCCATCATGGACATTTGGAACTTGGAATTCATCTCTTTTGAAAAACTATCACATTCACTAGGATCTGTTGAAGCAAAGATGATATCATCTACATAGATCTGAACTAGTAGTAGATGGTTTCTTGACTTCCTGGTGAATAGTGTGGGATCAACAACACCTTTGGAGAATCCGTTCACTAGGAGGAACTTGGACAATGTATCGTACCATGCCCTTGGCGCCTGTTTTAACCCATAAAGAGCCTTCTTCAAGCGGTAAACATGAGTAGGATGTTCAGTATCCACGAATCCTTCTGGTTGACTCACATAAACTTCTTCCTTTAAGTCACCATTCAAGAATGCCGTTTTGACATCCATCTGGTAGACTATCATATTTCGACTAGCAGCATTTGCCAGGAAGATTCTTATAGCTTCAATTCTAGCAACCGGAGCAAATGATTCTTCAAAATCAATGCCCTCTTCTTGTCTGAACCCTTTAGCAACTAGCCGTGCCTTGTTCTTTAACACATCACCATACTCATCAAGCTTCACTTTGAAGATCCACTTTAAAGCAATGATCATTGCAAGCTCTGGAGGAGGCACTAATTCCCATACTTCAAGTCGATCAAATTCATGGATTTCATCCTGCATAGCCTGGAACCAGCAATCTTTAGTCATTGCTTCTTTGGCATCTTTTGGTTCGACTTTGGACAGTACAGAATTGAAGAAGCACCATAGTGCATCAGTGGCTAGTTGATTACGTGTGGATACTGGACGTGAGGGATTGCCTATGATGTTGTCGATTGGATGATCACTGGTCCATTTTCTGAGATGGTCGTGAGGTTGAGGGTTGTGAACAGATGTAGCAGTGCTGTGTTCTTTAAGTGAGGATGTGTCTGATGCATGTTCATGGGCAAATATGTTTTCAAAAGGAACCTCATCAACAGGAGCAAAAGGGTTAACTTCCAAAGAATGATTATCTGAAGATTCTTGTATTACTGGAGAAGATTGAGCGTTTGATGATGAAGGCGATTGACTGGCAGCTGGAGCATTGTAACTGACTGATACTGAAGCTGTAGGGCCTTCTGAACCTTGTGGGGCTTGAACCTCAGCCATAGGAAGTACAACAGGTTCACTTGGGATGGTTCCATTCGTTGGCTCAAAGTATTCATCAAACATAGGATCAAATAACTTCTTTAACTCCTCGCATGTAGGTGGCACATAAGAATCTGCAGGCGTGGAATTCTGTACAAGTCCTGAACTAATGGGTCCAGGTGAGAAAAGGTTAAGATCGGGTCCAGAACTAATTTGTCCTGAAGCAGGTTGCTCACTCAGCTCATCGAACGTAACATGAATGGTTTCCATGATTTTACGGGTTCTCTTATTGTAGATTCGATACCCTTTACTGTCTGGTGCGTATCCAACAAAAATACCTACATCTACTTTAGCTCTTAACTTTCCCAAGTCTTGATTATCGTTAGTTGGATAGCAAAGTGCACCAAACACACGGAGAAAGGAAAGATCCGGTTTCTTGTTATGAATTAACTCGAAGGGAGTCTTCTCATGAACCGGATGAATTAGGGATCGGTTTTGAGTGTAACATGCTGTTGCAATAGCCTCTGCCCAGAGAAACATCGGTTCCTTTGAAAATATAAGCATAGTTCTTGCAGCTTCCACCAGAGTACGGTTCCTCCTTTCAACCACTCCGTTCTGTTGAGGAGTGCGAGGGATACTTTTATGATGCATGATGCCAATACTTTCATAGAAATTACGGAGTTGTTGGTTAACAAACTCAGTACCATTATCAATGCGGATGATTCTGACAGTTTTGTCGAGCCTTACTTGCAGCTGTTTTATCAGTTTAATGATCACCTCTGGAGTTTCGTCCTTGGTTCTCAAAAACTTTACCCATGTGAACCGAGAATAATCATCTACTATCACCAGAACGTACTTCTTTCCATTTATGGTTTGTATTCTCATTGAACCGCACGAATCCATGTGGAGGGTATGAAGAACTTCCAAGTTGGTGTTGATGGTTTTAGGCTTGTGGGTTTGTTTCTTGCTTTTACCCAGTTGACATGCAGAGCAAAGATGATCTTTCTCATATTTCAGTCTGGGCATCCCTCTAACAAGATCTTTACGGAAAAGATTATTTATGGTACCGAAGTTCAAGTGGTTCAAACGACGATGCCACAGCCATGATTTTGTTTTAGAGGCTTTAGAAAGCAAGCATATGGGAGAGGACTTCAACATTTCTTCAATCGATATGGTGTATAGATTGGTGCCCCGACTGCCCTTGAGAAGATCTATACCATCCAATTCTCTGACGAAACATGTATGTTTTCTGAAAGCTACTTCCAGATCTGAATCACAAAATTGACCCACAGAAAACAGATTGTGCCCTAGTCCTTCCACATAATATACCCTTGAGATTACACTGTCACCAAACACATAATCTCCATAACCCATAATAGCACCAAAGTGGTCGTTCCCAAATCTAACTGTCCCGATAAACTTTTTCACGAAGTTCTTGAGCCGCGAGCGATCCCCAGTCATATGTTTTGAGCAGCCTGAGTCCAAATACCACAGGACGATTTGTACGACCTGCATTTGAAACCAGACAACAATGGATAACTGAAAAATGTGGATCCCCAAGTGAAATTGGGGTCCGTTTGGTCAGCACACACATATTCTGGAACCACAGATTTCACAGATGCTACTGTCTTTATTGAGGAGACAGAACTAGAGGCAGGACAAGACCTAGATGGAAGGCATTGTGACTCTAAAGACAGGATTCTACCAGTTGGTCTCCATTCCTTATTCTTCACAATTTTATGCATATTCATTTTAGGTAATGATCTCTGTTTTCCTAAATTGAATTTCCTTCCAGTGGGTCTCCATTCCTTAACTTTCACAATTTTATGCTTATTCATTTTAGGTAACGTGCACTGTTTTCCTAAACTGAATTTTCTTCCAGTGGGTCTCCATTGATAGCCTACGCTAGCAAATGTTTTTCCTGTTGCTTTCCACACCTTTTTGCATGCTTCAGTTATCCTACCATTCTTAACATGGGGTGATGCAGAAGACATCAAGAAAGACACAACACATTCATCATGATTAGCAGAAATTAAACAATTGTCGCATGTTTTACAGATAGCATTAGAATTCGAATTAATTACAGTACTTTTGATACTAGAATCAACACGATTCATCCTACTCATTGCAAACTTATTGTTCCTAGGTTGGGCTTCTACATTATTCAAGTGATCATTCTTAGCTGGCGCAGTCCTATCCTTTCTTGCATTTCCTCTAGACCTTGACCCGCTAGCTTGGGTGTCACTTTTTACTCCTGTAGAAGCATCGAAGGTAACATTAGTTTGTTTTTCTGTCACATGCCTTCCTGATAATGATGTGTTGGGTTTTGATGTTTTAGGTGGTAGATCAAAGGCTACTTGCTTGTTCTCAACAGTGGATGATGATGCAACAAATCTATCTCTATGGCTGCTAAACTTAGGAATTGAGCTTATGGCATATTCTAAGTTTTCCTGAATCCTTTTCGTGAGTTTGCAGGCATAGACAACTGCCCTATCAAGTGGCTTATCAGTCCTATCCTCTTCAACTACCTCACGAAGTGTGTCAAGGCCCTCTCTAAGATGATCGAGATATGTTTGATGGGCAAAACTGTTATTTCTAAGCTTAAACGGAATACGCCCAACATCAACATCATACTTTTTACTAGTAGTAGCCTTTGGTGCATCACAATTACAAATGGTGCATGGCATTTTACCTTTCACCTGAGCCTTAAGATTCTCAATTTCATTTGTCAAAGAGGTTATTTGATCATTGTGATTGCTTCTTGTAACTTTAATGGAATCATATAACTCTTTGAAATGTTGTTTGACCTTTGAATTTTCTTCTCGATAACACTCATTTTCATAATGTAACTTATTTATGGTGTTTTGATATTGAAAATTCTGAGAATCTGAAGACGAAGGTTTATTGGTGCCATACACTTCATACTTGTTGGATTTCAATTGGGCAATTTGGGCCCTCAGCAGTCGAATCGTGTTCGTGTGAGCTTGAATTGTCTCATCTCGTTTGCTTAATTCAAAATAAGTATCAAATTCAGGAGCATCCAAGGATTTCTTGTCATTTGATATTTTATGTTTTTCATTTAAATGTTGATGTTTCAATTGCAAATTAAGATATTCAACTTCTAATTTTGAAAAACGTTTAACCATATTATCATGGTCATCATTTTGAATTTTTTCAAGCAATTTTAAATTCTCCCCCTCAAGCTCAACAACACGATTCTGGGTGACATTTAACGCAATAGCATACTCATTAAATTGACAAGCGGACAATGCAGAATCAGTAACAGTGTAAAATACATCTTGTGCAATACATTTAGCAATCAAGTTGTCGTTAGTAATGAGTATGTTTTTTCTTTCAATCTCTCGACTCTTAAGCTCTATTGCATATTCATTCACCTCATTTTCCATGTCTTTAAACACTACTTCCATTTCTTTTATTTTGGCTTTAAGGGCAGTTTGCAACCCTTCAAAATGTTCTTTAAGTAGTTTAAAGAATGGCATGACCTCAGTTAAGTAACACCTTTTTGCATGTTCAAAACACCTTTCCCCCTCAGTAATGCCGGTTGGTGTGATTCTCTTCTTACATGTTTTATCAAAATCAGCAAATAATTGCCAAAGCACATATAAGCTAATAAAGGTTTTGCATTCAGTGGGAAGAGACAAAGGCACCAAATTCCTAGGTGTATTGGGAGGATACACCGTTATGGACGCAACTTTTCTAATGAGGGGGGTGTTGGCCTTAAGTTTTTCTACCTTAAGTTTTTCATTATCTTGTTTCCAGAATATCTGTTCAGGTGTTAACTTATTTTGAGGAGCAAACACAGTCAAACGATTTTCCTCACTATAGTCATGAGGTTTGATTATTATTCGTCCGACTATGCACTTGGGATCCCTCATTTTCTCATTCATTCTAACCCTTGTTCTCTCACTTAACTCATCCTCTTCTTCTGTGTAGATATGCTCAGGCGGGTCATGATTAGGCATAAACATCACATTAGAATCATATAATGCAGGTTGGGCTATCTTAGCAATTTCATGAATAGCTAATTTAGATTTACCTACATTGCTTTCACTATGCTTGTCACTTAACTTTCTGTGCTTATACATCAGTTGGGCAATTTGTCTGGTTTGGTCTTGTGTGTACAACTTATCTTCAAGCTTATTTTTTAACGTCTTGAGTCTAGAGAAATCATTTAAAAGTGTTGTTTCTTTTTGTTTGAATTCTAGCTTTAGTGTAGTTACACACTTTTGTGCTTCCTGTTTCTGTTTGACAGACTGTTCTAGCTGACTTTTCAAAGAACTCAACTCTAATTTTAATGTTTCTTCTCTTACTCTAGACTCTTTAATAAGTGTGCTCATTTGACCTTCTAATTTCCGCTCACGTTCATTAAGCTCAAACTTAGCACGCTGTTCATACATAGCCACTTGTTCTTTATAAATGTTAAGTCTAGTGATCAAGTCATCATCAGGGACAGGCAATTTGTTCTCATGGCACTCATATGCATTATCTAAATTACACGCATTATCTAAGGCACCTACATTACTTACAACACAAACATCATTATTTACAAAAGATTCACCATTTGGTACATCAGGCGAGTTGTTGTGATTCAAATACTGTTCATATGAAATAATATTGCTATTTTCCATATCAACATTACTTGTGTCAGAAACATCTGCCTGATGTACTTCTTTGGGATTCTTTTGTCCCTCGACTATATTATATGTGTCATAAATTTTTAGTACCTCAGATATCACGGATGCATTAGAAGGACCAACTTGACTGGGAGATGAGACCAAGGAAGACAAGTTAGCCATGAAGATTGTTTGAGCCGTAGGTTCATCATCTACATCCGAGTCAAATGCATCACAGTCATCTGCCTTGAAGATGTTAGGATCATTAAGTGCTAGATCTTGAACTGGTTGCTCATCCACATCTTCATCAAAAGTATTTCCCCCATCTCCTGCCAAGAACAATAACTCTTCCTCATCCAATACAGCTCCATTCTCTTGAGCTTGCATTAACAGCATCTTGTCTTTGAAATAATCTGAGTTCTGAGGACGTTTAGGTTGATTGCAGTTTCTAGCAATGTGTCCAAGCCCCCCACAATTATAACACTTGATCTGTTTCCCTTGACCCTAATTGGCATTCCCTGCTCTATTCTGCACATAACCTCGACCCATGTTTCTTCCAGCTCTCCCTTGCACATTCTGAACCACAATTTTCCCATCCTCCACCATTGCTAGATTACGTGGGTTGGATGAATTCCTTAACTGATTGTTGGTCTGAGGGAGTGATGCTTGAAACTGTTGAACCAGCAATGATACTTGATTGGTGAGGTTGTCGATCATTTTGTCTGTCTGAGAGTAGCCTGAGTCAAGTTGAGAACTCATAGCAGGTACTTGTGAGTGAAGTTGATGATAGCTTGGGTTGGATGAAGATTGGATTGTTGGTTGAACATTTGTCATGAACGCCAGTGGATCATTTGTAGTTGTAGGATTAAACTTTTCTCTCAGCACCCGATCGTAGACAGCATGCTTCTCATGTTGTTGCAGATATGCATACAGCTATTCATAGTTGGTATCCCTTAAACCTTTGTTGAGTTTGACAGCAGTAACAAATCTGTCCCATTCAGGAGTCATGTTGTTCACAAACTTTGAGTTTAGTTGGATATTGGGCATAGTCATTCTGATCATCCTCATATCATTCACCAACTTATGAAATCTCACATAATAGTCTGTGATATTCTCTCCTGGGTTCATTTTGAAATGCTCGAACTCATCATACAGCTGTGACTCACGATCTTCCTTTGTGAGTTCTGACCCTGCCAACAACATTTTAACGTTGTCCCACACAGCTTTGGCTTCAGTGTTGAAATTGATGAGCTTGTATACATCCTTTGGAAGACCTTGAATGACTATGTTTGAAGCTCTAATGTCAGCATCATACCTTTTCTTTTCTTCTTCATTAAGATCATTGTAGTTTCTAGGTCTGTCGATGCCCCAAGTTACAGTCCCATCTTCACCAGTTGTAACAACATCTCTGGTGGTACCCATCTGATATGGTCCATAGTCAATTGACTTAAGAATGTTAACTCCATTCTCTTTTCCCAAGCAGTACAGTCTTATACGTTGTGCCCAAGACTCATAATCCGTCCTATCTAGCATAGGTGGACGAGTGTCAGATCCTGCTGCTTGAATATCTTCTGATGATGTGTTTGATGTGGTAGCCATAGTAACTACGGGATTTTACAGATCTTGTGATTTAACCGAGAAATCGAATCTTTCGCGGGAATTTCTAAAATAACCAAGACACAAACCGCATAGACAACTAGCACCCTTGAGGATACAAACCGCCTAGACAAACCGAGTTCACGCTGCAGAGACAAACCGCGTAGACACAAACCGAGTTCACGCTGGAGAGACAAACCGCGTTGATACAAACCGAGTACACACCTCAGAGACAAACCGCGTAGACACAAACCGAGTTCACGCTGCAGAGACAAACAGCGTAGACACAAACCGAGTTCACGCTGGAGAGACAAACCGCGTTGATACAAACCGAGTACACACCTCAGAGACAAACCGCGTAGACACAAACCGAGTTCACGCTGCAGAGACAAACCGCGTAGACACAAACCGAGTTCACGCTGGAGAGACAAACCGCGTTGATACAAACCGAGTACACGCTGCAAAGACAAACCGCGTAGACACAAACCGAGTTCACGCTGCAGAGACAAACCGCGTAGACACAAACCGCGTACGCGCCTTAGAGACAAACTGCGTAGACACAAACCGCCAAACACGTCGCTTTCAATGCTATTTGTCCTTTTTCCTAAACAAGTAATACGACAAACCGCGTTCTCAATGTGACACAAACCGCATTCAAGAACACGTCCAAGATACACAAACCGCACCCAAGAACACTTGGATAAAAACACTCGAATCACCCAAAAACACCACACAAACCTTAAATCTGTGAATCCAAGCACCAAATACTACTCTTATACTGTTCCTAAGCTAGAAAGTACAAGGTATAACAACTTCTAATCACTAAACAAAGCACAAAAAGAAATTTATGTAACTTGTCAAATCGAACTAAAAACCTCAAAAACTAAACAAATCCGTGAATACCAACTCTCATGGACCTAACCATGGCTCTTGATACCAATTGTAGGGTATTCACAATGCAAGAAACACTTGATTGAGGCCTTAGTTTGGATCGAATGACAAAGAACTAGAGAGAGAAAGTGGGAACTTCTAGAGAGAGAGAGAACTATGTGAATATTAGATTAGAATGTAGGGAAGTTCCAACCATTCCCTCACAAGGGAAGGGGTATTTATACTTACTACATAATATGCCCCTAGCGGGCTGTGGAGAGAGCTGACAGAGGGTAAAGACCCGACCCACTCCACAATACTAATTAATAACTAATCTACTAATAATATTACTGATAATCCTACGAGCTATGATGAGCTAATAAGTACTCGGGGTGATCGAGTCTTCAGCAGAATATTCATATTCCTAACACATGTGCACTTTGGAAAAAGAGTAAATTGCAAAATTGGTCTTTGTGGTTTGCCCAAATCGCAGGTTCAGCCCTTATTCTTTCAAAAGTATACTCGTCGTCCCTGTGAGGAATTTACGAGGGCACTTTTGGTCCTTGGAAAAAATTAAATGATTAAATTACCCATAGAGGAACCAAAGTGAAAGGAAAGACGAAGAGGGTAGTTTAGTAATTTAACCTTAGTCAGGGACCAAATGTGCACTTGTGATAATGCTCAGAATGAGCATGTTTTTAGTTGCGTTATCATTAGTTTTGTGCATCATATTTGGTTATATTTGTATGTATTTGTTACTTAATCATGAAAAAAGTGTATATGCAAGTAAATGTAGCCAAGTACAGGAAAAGATGATGAAAAGACGAAGAATTGAAGTGATTATGCACATTTGGAAGATTCTCGAGATGGAGACAAGAGAGAAACCACACAAGGACTCAAGGATTTGATAGTGTTAAGATTTCCATGTTCATATATCAAGGAAATATCAAGTTCTATGGAAGAAATCAGCACCTAAATGAAGGATAAAGCATGCGACAAGAAAAGTCAAGGAAAAGTAAAAAATGTGACTACAAGACGGGTCCAACCGATCGGATGCAACTCGCAACCGATTCGGTTGGGATGTGCCAAAGTGAGCAACCGATCGGATGGTCATTGATCCGATCGGATGGGAAGAGCTGCAGTTACCAATTTCGCATTAAATGAAGGTTTTACTTCCCATTAATCATTAGAGTCCGATCATTTCTTGATATTAACTCTGGAGGGACGTTTTGGCTTGAAGAATAAGTGTTCTTACACTATATATTGGAACCTATGCATGTATGCTTAGTGTGACACCCCAAATTAGTAAAAGGCTTACACCAAAGTCCTTACTATCTTATTATTATTGCCCGAAAGTCTAGTATTACTGTAGAAACGTCCAGGAGATATTGAGTTTGAGTCTCAATAGTTTGGTTTGAGCTTGGAGTTGTTTACTTGTCATAGTAGGCGATTGGAGGAGTGTGGTTGCCATAGTTCCACGATTCTAGTTCTTGTAATTCTAAAGCTAGGTATATCTTGTTTACTTACAATGAACTATTTTTACTTTGAGTTTAATGAAAGTTTCGTTTGTTACTTGCGTGTTGTTATGTTGATTGCTATGGAGTAATTTGTGGTATACTTGTGTGTATGATGTAACTAATTGTGGAGTATTATTATCTTAAAAAGTGAAGCATGAAAACATTTCTTATTTTATGAGTTTGTTGGAATAATATCTAATCTTGCTTAATTTGTTGGTAAAAAACATTTTAAAGAATAAAAAGGCCGAAAGAATTTTCTTTATGTTTTTATTACAAAACGTTAGTGCACATATTAGTATGGGATATGGTGTGTGACAAACATCATATTTACTCATTAAAATGGATTTGAAATGATTTCATCACGAGAAAAGGCCGAAAGGATTCGTAGGAATTTATGAGATAAGAATTGCTTTTCAAACAACTAGCGTTTAATAGAATTGTCATAGTAGTTAATAAGGCCGAAAGGAGTTAACTAGGAGATTGAATTCTTAGTAATGATTCTTCATGATATAAACCATTGATTGTTAATCATTCATATAAAATTGTGCATTATTACAAGTTACACCAAACTTTGTAGAATACTCTATGCAATTGGTTAAGAAATTACACACAAGTATATGTTTTTGATTGATTGGATTCTATTTACTTTTTGAATTTTCACCAAAATGGATTGACAACCCTTTTTGCAAAAGCTTGTTATACTAAATACAACAAATACCAAATCCCTTGGGACGATCTCGACTTACCCACCTTTACTATCACGGACGAGTATACTTGCTCGTATGTGTTAAATAGAGAACCGGATAAATCGTGTTTATAAATTTTAAAACTTGTACACGGTAGAGCACATCAAGTTTTTGGCGCCGCTGCCGGGGATTTGATTGAATTTGATTTTATTTGAATAGATTTGTTTGTATTTGGTAGTTTTATCAGTTTTTGATTTAGAAATTCGTGTTAAAGTTAAAAAGTAAAAAAAAAAAGTTTGGTTTTAGGTCCAACCGAATCGGATAGATTAGCATCCGATTGGTTGGAGCTCTCGGAAAAGTTTTTTGTTTTTGTTATTTTTCTGTTTTCTTTAGTCTTAAATGATAGTTTAATGATTGTTTAAGTTTAATAATAGATAATTTTAATTACATGTTTAATTAGAAGTTAATGATAAATCATAGGATTAGTATTTAATGTTCTAATGTTTTATTAAATTAGTTAATTTTAGTAAGTAGTTTTAATTATATGTTTTATTTAGTAGTTATGGTAGTTTAAGAGTTGTTCATTAAAGTGTCTTTATTTATTATTATTTATTATTAGTTTTAATTGTCTTTATTTATTAAGTTTAAATTAATAAGTTTAATCTTTTAATATTCTAGTAGTAATTAGAATAAGTTTCATTTAAGAATAATTAAAATTATAGTTGAGTTTTAATATTAAAAAAAAAAGTTTTTTTTTAAAAAAATTAATGATCCAACCGATCGGATGTTGCCCGCATCCGATTCGGCTGGGCAATTTTGGGTTTTTACGAATTAACCATCCGATCGGATGGATATGGACACCGATCGGATGGATGCGTCGGTAAAATTTTCAAATTTTTTCAATTTTTAGTTGTTTTAATGTTTTGAGTGTTTGAACATGTTGGTTACTTGATATGATTTCATTTTAAGTATGTTTCGATTATGACTAACCCTAATGCTAATGATTTGGATTTTTGTGTTTGTGGTTATGTTATAGTTATTATTTGCTTTAGTAAGATGGAAAGTTTGAGCGAAGTTTCAGAGTATTTGAGGAATTTAGAGGAAATGTTCAAGGATTCTGGAGATTCCTCGGAACATTTGGAGAACATGTTGGAAGAAGCTAAGATGGATCTTGTAAAGGTAGAAGAAGTAGGAGAAAATCAAGTTTGTTTGCCAAAGAAGAAAAATGTTGTTGTGTTCACAAGAGCTCCCCCTAAGGAGTTCGATGCACCACACATGAAGTTTGCTACACCTTGTGGTGTGGAAAGAGTCAAAGCTTGGGATGCACAATTGAATATGGAGTATGGAGATAATTATATTACCGAAGATGTGCTAGATAAACTTGGGTTTGTTCGCCTTGATTATGAAGATTACGGAAGGAAGAAAGTGAAAGATGTGAAAGTGAATATTCACAGTCACATTTTCAAGGTTGATTTTGTTGTTCTAGACTATGGAAACACCGATGAGCCGGAGGTAGTGTTTGGAAGGGATTTTCTTGTTACCACTAAGTGTAAGTTGATTTTGCACTTGGTGAAATGAGAATTGATATCACCGATTTAGAAGAAAAGAAAGAAGTAGATGTGATGCTTGCGGAATTATGTGAAGGTATGGAAGAAGTCAAGGAAGGGAAGGAAGAAGTTGTTAAAATGGGAAAGGCTAGTAGGAAGAAAGCACCTCTTAACAAATTAACCCAACCCTCCACCTCAAAGAATGATAATTCATCATCTTCATCATCTAATTCACCACCAAACTCACCATAAACCGTTAAGCCTTTAACTCAAGAACAAAAGGAGGCTATCTTGGAGAATTTAGAGATGAAATTTCATGAACTTATGGAAAAGAAGCCCGTGATAGAAGTGTTGAATAACTATATGACCTACTGATGTGTCGTTGTATAGGTGATTATTCCTTATCAAGTTTTACATTTATATTTTGCCGACTTAACCTATAACAACACTAACGGGCAGTGTACCTGATCAATGTAGCTTAGTTGGTAAGTAGGGTGTCGATCACTAAGAGTGAGATTTCTAATATACTAATTCTAGAGGTATTCGACTCTCCTAAACTAACGTAAAGGGGGGTTCAGCCTGAGAGACTGGCACGGGTTTGGTTTTATTCTAACTAAACTAAGATAAACAAACAATAGAAAATACCAAAGATATGAAGAGTGTGTTAACCAAGTTTCATATATGATTAAGTTTTAATAAGTTCTAAGACCTGCAGTGATTGGTGCTCAAGACTAGGCGCGGTCCATCCTACCTCTTGTACCTAAAGTCTAGATTCCATTGGAATCCGCATAAAGCTGCTTAATAATTGTGTTTATGTTTAAATAGCTTGTCACTTGTTTTATTGCTAGTTTTATATGAAGTGTATGTAATTAATCCTTTCTCGTTGGCTCTAATCTTATCGGCGAGAAATCCCTTAATGATTACTTATGTCTAAAAGTTATATTTAACTGATCAGGTTAGCTATAACCGTGGGAGCCACATTCTCTTCCGTAGTCAAATGCGCAGGCCACTAATAAACACAGAGGTTATCAATGCACTAATAAGTAGTAACCAAAGACATCAACATATAAACTTTAATTGATGGGAAAGCAATATTAAAGGGAGTGCAATCTTTCCGTTGTCACATTACACAAGCCACCAATCCTGATGAATTAAAGCTTACTATTACAATAAAACAAACTACTAACATAAATAATTAAAACGAAGACTTAGCAACCAATCGAATTAGAAACACATCAAAATATCAAATAATCATAAACATGGCTAACACATAAGGGTGTTAGCCCATAATCTCTATAACAAAGTGCATAAACATAATCGTAATTAATAGAGTATTAAGCATAATGAATACGTTACAATGATTAGAGATACTCTTCAAGGATAATTAGGTCTTCTAGGGTGATCTTCTGCTGTTTAGAGGGGTTGTGATCTTCTGGGAATGACCCTAAGGGTTCCCAAAGATGCCCTAATTCGTTAATGAGTTCGGTATTTATAGATTCTGAAATCTGGGTCGATACGGCGCATCTAGAGAGTTAGATGCGCCGCATCTATAAGTAAACGTAGCCTCCAAGTCTGAAACTGACCCGATATGGCGCATCTATAAATCTGATATGGAGCATCTCCCAATACGGCGCATCTAAAGACCTGATGCGCCGCATCTCCTTCAGATACAGGTAGATCTCCTTTTTCTCTTTCCGTGGCCGCTTGAATCAACTAAATCGGAGTCCGGATGAAGATTTTATGGCCAAAATACGAAAGCATCTTCAAGTGTCGACTTGTAATCTTGACTTCTTCATTAAGCTTCTAATCTTCACTTGATTTCTTGAATTCTTGGTAAGGATTGTATATGGCCGATACGGCGCATCGGATTGGTCCGATGCGGCGTATCAAGGTAACTTCGCGTGGGGTCCAAGATTATTATATTCCAGAATATTCGTACACCGCCTTGAGATGCGGCGTATCTTCATAATTGTATGCGGCGCATGTCGTCTTGTATCTTGGATCGTAACTGGTGAAATCTTGATAGTGATGCGCCGTATGTAATAAGTATAATGCGGCGCATCTGGAGTAGAACAAGTTGGTTCTTCTTTGTTGACCAAAGTTTCATATGCAACGCATGACAGAATTGCATGCGTGCATTCTTCAAAGTCAGGTAATGGTCTTCAATCTCTTCATTTCAGCAGCCTTTTCCAATCTTGATCATTTTGCTCCATTTTTAGTCCATAATCGCTTAGTTTCACCAAATGCTTGTTTTTAACTGAGAATTACAAAAGTAAACGATTAAGTATCAATTCTCATATATAATATAATAAAACAAGTCAAATAAATAGGATAAATGATGATAATAAAATGTACTTATTTGAGTTCATCAAATATCCCCCCACTTGAACTTTACTTGTCCCCAAGTAAACCTTAGAATTAATCTTATGAAAATATATCCTAAAAGATATTAGGATTTATTTTTATATTTAAGCATGTATTCGTTTTATCATAATCACACAACCAAACACTTAACGAATTAGAAGTAAAATAAAATAATTTGATAAAAGCAAATCTACTCGTTTAACTGTCCAATCGTGACGAATATTCTATCTTAAGCTTGGCAAGTATACGCATCTCCCCCACTAAAGCCAAGGAATAACAAGTCTAAAGCGGTAAAAAGGGTTTGTAGGTTAAGGTTTAATTATTCTTCTTAATCTCTATCGATCTCAAATTCCAGAAAAGGCGACAAGATCACAAATACATGATCGAATCCACGAACACGATACTTGCAATTGCTCAAATCCTTAACTCGAATAGGCTAAAGATAGGACCAAGTAATCTTCACCAATAATATTATATCAAAAAGGGCGACAAAATCATAAATACATAGCCGAATCCACGACTACGATACTTAAGATTGCTCAAATCTCTAATCTCAATAAATCAAAGGTTTGGATAAAGAATAATATAGGGTATGGATAATATTTGGGATACAAATTGGTGTAAAATGAAAAATAAACAAAACAGATAAATTAAAATCCTAAGTGTGGTTAATCACTATCCCAACCATCCCATGAATAAGACTCATCTTATAGAATAACTCACGCTTTAACACTTGAAACACACGCTTTAGGTAGACACGAATCATACTCAACAAGATCTTAATCAAAGAATAACCTTAAGTTGGTGTTCCCATAACTGCCAACTCCCATTCAATCCATAGATATAATATACAACAAATAGTGGTGATATCGACCACTTAATACAAAACTTTACATAAGTTGGTCAAATCAAACATCCAACTCTTCCTTTTTTCTTTTTCTTTTCTATTTTTTCGATTTTTTTTTTTTTTACTTGAAACATAAACAAAGATGTGTAAAATTTCACCACATCACTATAATGATAATTCTGGATAATTTTTCCATACTTTTCATGACTTCAGAAATAACGGTAATAGTGAAAGTAGTAAACACACGAAAAATAAACTCAAAGATATACAATATTTACTTTCACTCCAATTGCATTGTGCAATTTCCCGACCTAACCAAAGATAATGAATTACGCACGCGAACACAGGTATTGTAAGGAAACACACTTTGCCTAAAGCAATTAACCAACCACGGATTTTAATCTACAGGGTAGGCTAAGGTGTAAGGGTGTAACGAAATATAATAACAAAGGTGTAAGAAACGAAAGGAATGGCTCTGAGTGTTTTTCTAGGGGTATCTTACTCTAAAAATGAGAGTAACAAAGGGTTTATACGGGAGTTAACTAACCAGTGTAGTTAGCTAATATCACATAACATATAAAGGCTATTTGGGTGTAATCCTAGAAATTTACCAATTTAGACAAGTCACTCCAATTATATAAAATAATACTTATTATGGTGGTCTCGAATAGTATACAAGCCAAGTTCTAAAGTATACAAGTCACCGGCACACTCATAGGTTTGTGAATTTTGAAAAGTCACAATTTTTGGAAATAATGTTATGTGTGCAGCTATGTAACTTAGATCTTAAACAAAAAACATGCTAGAAAATTTTTAAATTTAAGCATATTAAGTACATATTAAGCATATTTTTGAAAAATAAGGACAAGTAAACATTCTAATTCTCCATCCCCCCACTTAAGATAAACAACGTCCTCGTTGTTTAATTTGAAATTAAAAACCGGAAATTAAAAGAATTAGAACGGAAAACTCCCCTGAGATTTGCTCGGTATGATCCTCCAATGTAAGAATGTGAGCTTATGTAATATGGGAGTTCATCAATACCTTCAATTGCCCAGACCTGTAAAAATATAGAGACCACAGAAAAATAGACTCGAGAACATCTCGTTAATCATTGGTTAGAAAAATAAAAATACTAAAAATTACAGGTCAGAGTGTCGATGCACCGTATCCATGGGATATTGGATACGCCGCATCAATAACCTGTAGGAAATATTAAACTGTACATCATCAGGTCAGTCGATACGCCGTATCTTATAGAAAAAGATACGCCGTATTGAGCCTGGAATAAATACGAATCAGAATAAAAGATGCGTCGCATCCTTAACCAGGGATGCGCCGCATTAAATAAACTGACAGAAAGTTTTAAAGTCAAAAATAAAAATGCAGAAAAATAAAATAAAATAAGATATGACCAGTGCAGGTGATGCGTCGCATCTTATTGATAGAGATGCGCCGCATCTTCTGCAGGTCTGACAGACTCGACACAGAACAGAAAATTAAAAGATAAATTCGGGTTGTCTCCCGGTCAGCACTTGTCTTTATTCCAGAGTCTTCAAGTTAGACTCACGTTCAGCTCCTCAATACCGATCACATTTGAAAGGTTGACTTTCCGCCTTTAGTTGTAATCCCTTTCAAATCGTGTTTTACCAAAAGAACTTTGTTAAGCACCTTTGACAATTGGTGCACTCAATTGCCAATCCATTAATCATGTTGGTTTGTTCCTTTAGTAAGATATCCGTTCATTGACATATCTTCCATAGCAAAACCTGTTATCATAGGTAAAATCGTCAGTAGCATCTGTTCGCTAGAAGATAAATTAATGAATTTAGAAACGAATATAAAGAATAAAAATGGCTGATATCTGCGGATGATGCGCCGTATCCAGAAAGTTGGATACGCCGTATCTTATTACGTTAAAATGTAATCAGACTTTTATTCAGAAAACAGATACACCGCTTATGAATTAGAATGCGCCGTATCAAGTTTAAATTATCAAAAATCGTAACGAATTCAAATTTTAATAAATATAATCGATTTTTGATTTAGTAGATGCGCCGTATCGATAAAGATCGATGCGTCGTATCCGTTTAATAATTCGAAAAACTGTTTTTAATTAAAATAATAAATACGCCGTATCTGTTAAAACAGATGCGTTGTATGGCGTTATCGCTTAGAAAAATTTCTTATTAAAAACAGGATACGCCGTATCTTGGGGAAAGATGCGTCGTATCGAATTTATTAAACGCGTTGTATTTTATAAAAATTAAACGCAATACGCCGTATCTGTGAAAACAGATGCGCCGTATCTTTTGTATAAGCACAATACAACGACAGCAGTCATGCAGAAAAAACAAATAAAAATAAACACAGGAAAGTAAAATAAACTAAAAAGAAAATAAAAGACAAGCATGGGTTGCCTCCCACGAAGCGCTTGTTTTTGTTCGAGTCACGAGCCTGACTCTACCCTTATTTATTATGTAATAGGGTATTGTTCCCCCCACTTGGAATCAAGTGCGGGTGATAATAGCAATAAACACTATAGGAGTGTAAATTTGCTAGTAAAGATGGAAGAAATAAATAAAAATCATACCTTGGCAATATATGTACATCTTTCCTATCCTTACCCGGTTTGGTTGATAAATTGGATGACTTAACCATTTCATCTGAAAGAGTAGTACGTTGAGGAAAAATGAGTCCCGTTTCTTCTTGGTTAGTCTCTTTGGTAGTAAGGCGTCCCTTGACTTCCGCAGAAGATGAGAAAGGGTCTTTGGCTAGTAAAAGTTCGAGTTCCTCTATATACTTCATAGGGTCTAAATCATCATCTTCATCAATCATAGCAATGTTTAAGAGCTCATCACCAAATTCTTCCTCGAGCTCCACCAAATACGGGTTGGTTACAGGTGCTTCATGTGCTTCAATAGGTAGTTTAATGAATTTGAACTCATCATTCTTTTGTTTTGCAACCTGTTTAGGAAAACTAGCAAGATTATTAGTAACGAGATTAATAATATTAAATAAATTTGTACCACTTTGTGTTGTAAGTGATTCCAATTCATCTTGTGAATCTCCATCTTCAACTAGTGGTCTTGCAATATCAGCTTTATCCCAAATAGCCGCCTCAAATAAGTCATCCCACATTTCTTCAAAATCCTTTGTGGGGTCATAATCTGGCTCATCCGCTCCACACCTAAATACTTCCGTTTGTTGTGGTAATTGTGGTATGCCATCGTACGCAATAGCATCAAACTTTTCAATATCAGAATACTCATTATCTTCATCCAAGGGAATATTATCATGGTGTTTTTGATATGATGAGAATATATTTTCCATCTCGGGTGGAAAATTACAAGTAATAGCACTATACACCATTGTCCCACATTCATCTTCATTTTCATCATAAGCACTTTCGGATGAATAAGCTTCTTTGTAAACAATTGCCGGATTTTCATTTAAATCAAACACTTGTGACTCTTCTTCATCTTGGGCAACTTTCGGAGAAATAACATCATCAATAACTATTGCCGGAAACCTAATTGCACCAAAATCGTATGATTCTTCTTCATCATCATCATTTGATAAAGTCCAAGTGTGTCGAAATGGCAATTTGTTTCTTTCTTTCCCTGACTTTTCCTGCTTCAATAACAAGTATTCTTCCATCGTGAGTTCCTTATCCTCGATGACTTGTGCACCATATCTTGCTCTTTCCCAATCGTAGATCCCATTATTGCTCAAGGCTCTTTCCTCTTCAAGTCTCATATATTCTTCCATAGTAATGTCTGGATCGTCCATCTTCATTATTACCTGAAAGATAAACAACCAAGAACAGCAGTAGACGAAACAAAAATAAAAACTAAACTAATAAAAATTAAATAAACACAAAAAATAAAAAAAAACGAAAAATATTTTTAGGTCACAGAAGATGGATACGCCGTATCCAACAGACAATGGATACGCCGTATACGGCACAAGTTAATACGCCGTATCTAACAGACAATGGATACGCCGCATTAGCTTCCTGCAACAATTTTTTTTTTTTTTTTTTTTTTTTTTTAGAAAATTTTAAAATTAAAAATCACACAAACTAAAATTTTTTTTGCCCACAGAGCGTCAATACGCCGTATTCACAGACAAGAATACGCCGTATTGAAACATATAGATGCGCCGTATTCACAGACAAGAATACGCCGTATCTCCCTTCTGAGACAGACACACAGACAACAAACAAACGATAAAACAAATAAACCAAACACACAAAAATAAACTAAAAAAAGAAAAATACCAATAAAACTAGCAAATAGATAAATTCACTCCCCGGCAGCGGCGCCAAAAACTTGATGTGTCGTTGTATAGGTGATTATTCCTTATCAAGTTTTACATTTATATTTTGCCGACTTAACCTATAACAACACTAACGGGCAGTGTACCCGATCAATGTAGCTTAGTTGGTAAGTAGGGTGTCGATCACTAAAAGTGAGATTTCTATTATACTAATTCTAGAGGTATTCGACTCTCCTAAACTAACGTAAAGGGGGGTTCAGCCTGAGAGACTGGCACGGGTTTGGTTTTATTCTAACTAAACTAAGATAAACAAACAATAAAAAATACCAAAGATATGAAGAGTGTGTTAACCAAGTTTCATATATGATTAAGTTTTAATAAGTTCTAAGACCTGCAGTGATTGGTGCTCAAGACTAGGCGCGGTCCATCCTACCTCTTGTACCTAGAGTCTAGATTCCATTGGAATCCGCATAAAGCTGCTTAATAATTATGTTTATGTTTAAATAGCTTGTCACTTGCTTTATTGCTAGTTTTATATGAAGTGTATGTAATTAATCCTTTCTCGTTGGCTCTAATCTTATCGGCGAGAAATCCCTTAATGATTACTTATGTCTAAAAGTTATATTTAACTGATCAGGTTAGCTATAACCGTGGGAGCCACATTCTCTTCCGTAGTCAAATGCGCAGGCCACTAATAAACACAGAGGTTATCAATGTACTAATAAGTAGTAACCAAAGACATCAACATATAAACTTTAACTGATGGGAAAGCAATATTAAAGGGAGTGCAATCTTTCCGTTGTCACATTACACAAGCCACCAATCCTGATGAATTAAAGCTTACTATTACAATAAAACAAACTACTAACATAAATAATTAAAACGAAGACTTAGCAACCAATCGAATTAGAAACACATCAAAATATCAAAATAATCATAAACATGGCTAACACATAAGGGTGTTAGCCCATAATCTCTATAACAAAGTGCATAAACATAATCGTAATTAATAGAGTATTAAGCATAATGAATACGTTACAATGATTAGAGATACTCTTCAAGGATAATTAGGTCTTCTAGGGTGATCTTCTGCTGTTTGGAGGGGTTGTGATCTTCTGGGAATGACCCTAAGGGTTCCTAAAGATGCCCTAATTCGTTAATGAGTTCGGTATTTATAGATTCTGAAATCTGGGTCGATACGGCGCATCTAGAGAGTTAGATGCGCCGCATCTATAAGTAAACATAGCCTCCAAGTCTGAAACTGACCCGATATGGCGCATCTATAAATCTGATATGGAGCATCTCCCAATACGGCGCATCTAAAGACCTGATGCGCCGCATCTCCTTTAGATACAGGTAGATCTCCTTTTTCTCTTTCCGTGGCCGCTTGAATCAACTAAATCGGAGTCCGGATGAAGATTTTATGGCCAAAATACGAAAGCATCTTCAAGTGTCGACTTGTAATCTTGACTTCTTCATTAAGCTTCTAATCTTCACTTGATTTCTTGAATTCTTGGTAAGGATTGTATATGGCCGATACGGCGCATCAGATTGGTCCGATGCGGCGTATCAAGGTAACTTCGCGTGGGGTCCAAGATTATTATATTCCAGAATATTCGTACACCGCCTTGAGATGCGGCGTATCTTCATAATTGTATGCGGCGCATGTCGTCTTGTATCTTGGATCGTAACTGGTGAAATCTTGATAGTGATGCGCCGTATGTAATAAGTATAATGCGGCGCATCTGGAGTAGAACAAGTTGGTTCTTCTTTGTTGACCAAAGTTTCATATGCAACGCATGACAGAATTGCATGCGTGCATTCTTCAAAGTCAGGCAATGGTCTTCAATCTCTTCATTTCAGCAGCCTTTTCCAATCTTGATCATTTTGCTCCATTTTTAGTCCATAATCGCTTAGTTTCACCAAATGCTTGTTTTTAACTGAGAATTACAAAAGTAAACGATTAAGTATCAATTCTCATATATAATATAATAAAACAAGTCAAATAAATAGGATAAATGATGATAATAAAATGTATTTATTTGAGTTCATCACCTACCATAAGAAATTGGATGCGGTCATGATGGCTAGATCTAGGCTAGAAGACAAAACTTTTGATGAGGTAGAAAGAGAAAGAATTGTGGAGAACGGATTACCTAAGAAGATGAGTGATCCGGGGAATTTTGTTTTACCAATCAAGGTAAATGGAACAACTCCTATGTATGCATTGGCCTATACCGGGTCAATTGTACAAAAGGTTAGGACTTAGTAACCCCCAACCTAATCAATCCAATCTCACTATGGCCGACAATTCTCAAGCAAAACCAATGGGTGAAGTGAAAAATGTTAGAGTTCAAATAGGGTACCAAGCCTTTTTAGCCGACTTTTTAGTACTTAACATACCGGTAGACAAAGAATTAGCACTTTTGTTAGGTAGACCATTTTTAAGAACATGTGGGGCTATAATAGACATGGGCCGTGGTACGATGACTATTGATGATGGGATTATGAAACACACTTACTACCCAAAACCTAGAGGGAAAATGGTAAAGGAAGTGCATGAGAAAGATAATGAGGAAGAATACTTAGGATGTTTTGAAATAGGAAGAGATGAGGAAGGTAGGCCTAAATATGGGTCGGTTACTCCTAGTTTCTTTGATATCGAAGATGAAATGGAGAGACCTCTAGCAATGGAGGCTTTCTTTAACCCATTTAAAAATATTTTTGTGTTTAATAAACTTACAGATTTTCTTGGATCATTACTGGTCCAACTAAAAAATTTGGAGTGGGGACCCGACGGTCTGAGTGTTTAAAAGAAAGAAGATGGAGATGGGGAATGGCATGTGAAATTCGATATTGTTTGCCTAAGTGGAAGGAATTTTGCAAGAAGGTTTAAGACACAAAAGACAAACCGGAAGTTGTCCGGAAAATTTCAAAGTGAAGATGTTCTAAGGCATGAATACTTTCAAGGATGAAGGAGATCAAGTGCAACAAGTTGAAGAATAAAGCACAAAACTTGTGCTAGTTGTTTGTTTCTTTTGATTTTTATGCATTTTAGTATTTTAATATTTGCATTTAAGTTATTTTAAGTTTTAAGTTTTAAGGTTTAGGTTAAGACTTCTTTTTATTAAGTTTTTATGATTATGGAGTTTATTTTTTTAGTTGAGATTTTTAGTGTTAGTTTTGTTTAGAGTTAGTAGTCATAGACTTGGACAAATTTTGGTAGACCAAGTGCGGTGGAACATTTACATACAAAAAGGGATTTTTGAAGGAAAAACACATTTGAGTTTACTTTTACAAGTTTACCGAAGTGTATTTACAAAGGAAAAGTGAATTTTTGCAAAAACTTAATCCGAATTGGTTGGATCATGAAGCTGATCGGATGGAGTTGAATATATAAGCCCACAATTTCAAAAATCACAAGAAACCCACACACACACAATCCACCAAATTTGGGTCCAAAAATTTCGACCATAAGAAGTTAATTAGAAGTTGCAAGAGTGTTTAGAGATCATCAATGGCTCCAAAACAAGTAAGTAACATCATCAATTTGGTTTAATTAGGTTTTAATTCGGATTTATTGAATTAGGTCAAGATTTGGGTATTTTTGATAGACTTCGAATTAAGATGTAAAAATTTTAGGAATAGATGGGTAATTGATAGAGGAATACATTGCAAAAAGAATTAGATTGATTAAGTTTTGAGGAAGAATTGGTTAATTAAATTTTCAGATTGAATTGGGTCAAAACTTTGAATCGAATTAAGTTGCAATTGATGATTCCTAGATGTTATATGCTTGTTAATTAGTGATGTTAGGATAGTGCATTGTTGATTAGAACACTAATTGAAGAGTTTGAATTGCTAGTGTTCTTGGGTTTTCTAGAACTGATTAAGAAATCATTTGGAGATGTTATGGATCGATATAGGAACGAATTGGAGTTGTAAGTGTTCAAATGCAGGTTAGGAGAGAGTTGGAATTGTTAGAAATCGATTGAAGTCGCAATAAAAGTTTTTACCTTTTACAGCAAAACCCAACCGAATCGGTTGCGGGTTACGACCGATCGGTTGGGTGTGGACTTTTACTCCATCCGATCGGATAGAGACCAATACCGATCGGATAGAGGGCTCGGTAAATTAAAATGGAAATTTTCAAAATGAGCTTTTTGGACTTCTAAATCGTGTAGCATTGGTTCTTATACTCTTATACTAACATATATTTGTGTTTTCTACAGAGTAATGTTGTAGGTTCTTCAAGTTCGTCGCGTGTTCGAGTTAACCCGATTGTGACTAAGTATGTTTAAAGAAATGCAAGGGGCAAGGTTACCTATAATGTTCAATCGGAAAGCAATGAGAATCTTAAGTTCAGTAAGTTGAAGAAGGAAGAAAAGCATGCCTATCGTGAGCGCCTTTCTAAGTTACAGGTTAGGACTATTGCTGAACCACGTTTAATTAATTGAGATTTGTTTACGGAGTATGAATGTGAAAATCAGTTGAGGGAGATGATGAAAATGACTTAAGTGTATCCTGAGGATGGGGATACGTTTGAAGATTTCTCATGGGAAAGAGATTTTAGTATCTATGAAGATGTGTATCGAGAATGGCGTTTGGAGTTCTTTTTAACTTTCTATTTTGAAAGGAAAGTGGTTGATCTTATGAGGGAGACTTGTATTTGGTTTAGGTTATGCGGGAATGAGCATGCGTATACTTTGTCGAGTTTTACTGTGCCTCTTGGTTTGCATGAGCAACATGAGGTTGAACATAGGTTGTTTGAAGCTCATTTTGTGAGCTTAGTGAGGTATCATAATGACTATGATGGTATTCCAGCTTATTAGAATCGAGTTGGTGATCCGGGGTATTCTAGGAGAAATTCTGTCACACCCCCAAAATCGGGTCCAGTGGAAGCATACATGTCGCTGGGGTGCAACTCAATTGGTATCACAACACAAGTACAAAGAACGGTTTTCACCTCAATCATTTAGAATAAAATTGTTTAACAAAAGTGTTGAATTTACATTGTTAAAAGTAGTGCGGAAATAGGTCTTTAAATAAGTTAAACGGTCCTAAATGTTTATCAGAGTCTTCTACCTGAAAATACTTGCTAAAGGTGTCAACACGAGGTTGGTGAGTTCATAGAGTTTAGTAAAAAATGTAAGCATTTGGATAATGATTTCCCAGCAAAGGCATTGTAAATCCACTCTGTCCCAAGTCCCGCCCATACAAGACTTGCAACCTGTGTGTTTACAACCCACTGCCAAATAAGTTTTGGTTTATGTGAACGTAAGTAATATATGGAAAACAAAATTTAATGTTAAATATGACAATATCGTCATGACAATGATGTCATATGATTAATTCTGACAATGTCGCCATATAAACAATTCTGACAATGACGCCATATAAAAAATTCTGACAATGACGCCATATAAACAATTCTGACAATGACGCCATATAATTAAAATAATACGTAATTAACAGTCCATGATAAATAAAAAGGGGACTCTAATGTGGCAATGAAATAACTTAAGCAATGTAAATGGATTTAATGAAATTGAAATTGTAACAAAATGATGTTCAATGTATTCTCCCCCGTGAATTTAGAAATTAAATAATCAATGTAAAACAGGGCTATGAAAACTCAAGGTAATCCTTAAAAGATTAAAGTGCTTGTGAAGGTAAATGAAAATAATTGAGCATGTATTCTCCCCCAAAACGTATAAAGGTAGGGGCTATGGAACTCACCTGGTGCGATAGCAACAATGATAATAATGAATATGATGAAATGAGGCTCGGTCTCTAACCGCGACCTAATATGAGGATATGATCTAATGTAAGCAAATGAAATTATGCTACACATGCAAATACGTATGTTAACGATACCACTCGTTAGTTTTGAAAATAACGTTTATCGTCGAAAAATACATTTTTGACGTCTCGTTAAGTTAATAAACACTTTTCGTGTAAATATGTTGAAACGGTACTCCACGATCCTTATTTGGTGTTCAATCGGTAAATATAATGTTTTCGTCCCAATTTACTATTTTTCACAACTTGAAAAATATACCTAAATGGCCTCGCAAAAACTAGTCGCGAAATGATGTACGTTATGTGTTAGAAAATAAGCTTGGCGTTTTTTGAAACCTTATAACTTTATCTTGAATTCATATGTTTGTCATTTTGATCATACGCGTCACGATCAATGAGAAAATCGGCTATCAATATAGTGCCTTGTAAAAACAATTTCTATACTTAGAATTATTTTCATATAGTGGCTGTCAAAATAGTTTGTGAATTGTCGGGCTTCAAACACGCGTATCTCGGTCGTTATAAGCTCGTTTTCTACGTTCTTTATATCCACGGCTTCGTATTAACATGTACTAACATAATTTCAGTAGGTCGGGTCGTCTAAATCTCGGCGATCAGCAACTAAATTTTCAGATTTTAGTTTTTCGTCGTCAAACTTTGAAAAATCATAACTTTCTCGCCGTAAGTCGGTTTTTAGTGATTCAAGCGGCCACGGTTTCGTTTTTGAAAGAAATTTCTGAATATGAAGGCCAAAATAGTTCAATGTTTACTGAAATTTCCAGATCTCACGTTTTTGGACAGTAGGTTTATTTACTTGTTAAAAACACATTTTTCTAGTTCAAGTCTTGATTATACCACTTCCAATCAACACCACAAGTACTCTAATCCTACCATACACCTTCTTAAGGTGTCATGGGGTCCTAAACATCATCAAAAATGGTGGATCTCATGATGATCACACTAAAAATCTATAGATCTATGGTTATAAAGAAAATGTGTAACAAGTGGTATGTTTAACATAAATATTTGCATAGCTAGCTACTAATATAACTTGAAAATAAATCAAATGAAAGTATGAAAAGATTAGAAAGATGTTCTTGAAGCTCACTTGATGATTTGATGAGATTTGGATGGAAATGTATAAGAAACCTTGAGTTTTTATCACAAAACCCTACCAAGGAATGTAAATGGAGCTTGATTATGACTTGTTCTTCAAAAATTGATGGATGATTGTTGGTGTTCTTATGTTGGCCGATCAAGATGAAGAGGAAAAGAGAGGATATTTTGAATTTTAGCTAGTTAGATTTGTGTTGTATGTGTTAGTTTAATTAATTGGAAACATATAAGACCTTTGCATTAAATGAAATGGTACTAGTAAATCAAGTGCCATGGAGAATTAGGGGTGTTTTAGGGGGGCGGCACATGGAGCAAAAGAGAAGGGATTTGATGGACAGTTAAAGCTCATGTCTCAATTTAATTAGAATTAGTTTAGTTTAGTGCATACATTAGGTGTTATCGGGTACCGAGTTAACTAGAAATAATTCATGACGAGGTAAAATAAAATACGACGAAGTTGTAAAAATTGTAAAATCATATTCTTTGCATGAATCGGGTGTCAGAATAATTATCGGATTGAAATATCGCAAAATGACGGAGTTATAAGCTCCTAACGGAAAATGTAGCTATTGTGTGGAAAACTAGAAGGGGGGGGGGGGGTTGAATAGTTTTATGTCTTTTTTGATTTTATGAAAACTTTTGTTTACTTTTAAAGCTTCGATTCTATCTTATGTGAATTCAACTCTTGATCAATATGAACAAATATAAACAAATATATAAAAGCAATGCAAGTAAAGTAAATATAATGAAATGAAAGTTAGAGATGGAAAGATCAAACCACAACACGGAGATTTATAGTGGTTCGGCTACAAGGACACCTTCCTTGCCCTACTCCACTCCTCGAGTCACCTACTCGAGAGTTTTCTTCACTATCTCAACAAACTCCCTTATGGCGGAGAAACCTTACACAACTTTAGCTTACACCGGTTTAACGACACAAAGCTAGATGTCGAGTTCTAATCGTAGCTAGAACCAATCTCACAACTTGTACACAACTTCTACACAACTAGTTCACACCTTCTTCACGACGGCTTCACGACTTCTTCACGACTTCTTCTTCACGACTTCTTCTTCTCGACTTCTACACTACTTCTTTACAAGCACAACTACTTACTTACACTTAGATTTACTTATCACAACTATACAACACTTTACACAACTACAAGAATGATATGAGTTAAGCTATAATACTTCTTCTCTATTTGAAGGAGTATTCTTCTTTTGCACTTTGATGGTGGAAGCTTGGATCACTTGGAAACCAATGCTTAAGAGAATATGATCAAAGGATTTTAGAAAGGATTTACAAGGATTAGAGAAGATTTAGAACAGAAGGTTTGAGGTGCAAAAGGTAAGGAAAATGTCCAGAGATAAACCAGTATTTATAGGCAAAAACTGGGAAGCTACTGGAGCGGGGCGGTCCCCTTAAATAGGGGGCCGGTCCCCTTAATTTTAAGGGGGGCGTCTTTATGAATTAAGGGGGCCGCCCCTGCTGAACGTTGCCCAGTTTTGTCCTTTTGTGGGGAAGATTTTTCTGAGACATTTTTGCCATTTTTGGTTGAAAATTTGAATTCATATATTTATAATAGATTAAACATATTTATTTAATACCAAAAATGTTTTTCAAAAATATATAAAATGTTTTTGACATTTTATAAAAAGTTTAGAGATTAAGAAAAAGTTCCTTTGATCATATAATGCATTAAGCATTTGTTTATTCATACTTTAAGTGATTGAGTTGTTAAAATAGATATTTACAACTAAATACTTGTTTACGTCAAGATCTTTCGTTTAATGATTTTACATTTTGTGATTATCAAAATATAGAGATATCGAAAGAATATTAATAACGTGTTTAGGCATTATTTATATCAACAATCTCCCCCTTTTTTATGATTACAAAATCTAAACTCATTAAATTGAAAAATTAGTTTTTAATCAAGTATTTAGTGAGTTTATATCTACTTCTCCCCCTTTTTGTAGAATCAAAAAGGTTATGCCGACAAATATGAAATATTGCCGGGACGATGACTCCCCCTCGGTGTGTACTCCCCCTCGTTTGTGTGCATAAATGAATCGATAAATGGAATTCTTGCAAGAAAAATATTAGAAGCACAAGCATATATATAGCAAAAATAAGCATGCATAGAAAAGAAAGACATTCATTAAAAATGTTGTGTAGAAATACACAAACATACAAGATTACATTCAATCCTACATAAGCTAGTAAGTAATGCAATCTACATAATCATTCTAGGAGTACATGATCTTCCATGGGGCTTGCACACAAAATGGTTTTAAAGATTATTTTTAATTAAGCATTGCATGTGGTTAATTGGGTGAAAATGGAGGTGGTAATGGTGTGGTGGGTGAAGATGGTGGAGGTGGTGGTGGAGGTGGGTTGGTAAGCATGTGTTCAAGGGATGAAAACATGTAGTGTATCTCATCTCTAAGACCGAATATGATGGTACGGTTATGAATGCAACAAAGACAATTGTCACCATGGGCTTCTAGTAATGCCCAAGGTATGGGAAAGAATGGTTGTGGGATTGGTGATGGTGAGAATTGAGCATCAAGAGGTGTGATGGGTGATAAGGAAATGGCAAGTTGGGTGGATGGATGTTCTTGAGTGGGAGGTGGTGATGATGCTCTTGGTGGTGATGATGATAGGTGGGAGTTGATGTAGTCATTGATGGATGAAGTGGATGGTATGGAGGAAGATGATGTGCCATGAGTAGATGGTGTTTTTGAGGGAGCATTTGGTGCACTTGGGGATGAACATTGAGGTGGTGGTGATGGAGTTTTGGTGTCATCTTGGGTTAAATCTATGAAGAGTTGTTTTGGTGGTATGATGACAAGTCTTTGCTTCCTTGGAGTCTTAGAGATGGAGGATTTTGGTGATAACATGGTGGTTTGGGATGGTGACGGATGATGGAATGAGAAGTGATTGTTTGGAGGGAATTTATAATATGAAAATGTGGTTAGTTTAGGTAGATTTTTGAGGTTTGGTGATAAGATTCCAATACCAGTTCGTTCATAAAGAGAAATAGTAGCTGGGGCTAGATAAAAGGGGTCACAAGATGCAAAAGAAAACATTAAAATTTACTGTCCAGATGGCCGGTCCCCTTAATTGTAGGCCGGCCCCCTTAAAAATTAAGGGGACCGCCTAGCTAATTAAGGGGGCCGCCCATCTGGTGTTTTCCCAGGCGACCAAATTTGAAAAATTTCCAGAAAAGGGTCATTGTTAGGGTGTATTTGCAGCAAGCTCCAGTTGAATCATGTACATTAGAAATGATTTAATAGTAACAATAACATATTAAGAGATAATGTACATATGTAAACTAGTAAAATCATATTATAAGCATATCATAGGCATATTTAAATAAACTAGTTACTTAGTTCTAACATGAAAAAGGTTAAACATCTAGCATAATACAAGTCATACAAAAAAAATATCAAGGAAATAACACTACACATAAAAAAATAACGTCAAAGTTCAATAAATCTCCTATCAAATACATCTACTTCTTCTTTCCAAGCATCTTCCTAAGAGTTTTTCCAATGGACTTGAAACCGCCTCGAACCTCCTGATGCATCTGCTGTGTGGTGTTGAGAAATGAGGTTTGTCTTTCGAATAGGAGTTGGTCGGTTTGTTCAGAACGAGAAGGAACTTGATAGTCGGTGTAATCGAGTTCCGGAAGATTTTCAACGAAGGTCCTAGGTGATGGAGTACTAACACGTGATGTGCTTTCCACCTCATCATCATCATCATCATCATCATCATCATCTCCTTGATGAGATGTAGAACCACGAGGTGGGAGTGAGATTGAGCTATGAGATTTGCCCTTGTCACTTCGGGATCGACGAGGTTGGACACAAACAAGAGGATGAAGGACCGGTTGAACGAACTCGTAAATATCACTCTCAAGATGAGGGTAATGTTCCATGACATGATAATAAAGTCGAGTAAGGAACATACCATAAGGAAGATTGGCATTACGAGTGTTTTTGGCGGATATGATACGATGAACAAAGAGATAGGCCAAATTGTATTGTTCTTCAGCAACAACACAATACAACATGTGAGCAATGCTCGCCGTGCGATGATCACGGTGACCACCGGTACCGAACGCATTCTCGCGAATGAGTTCTTCCCAACGCTTCATGTCAGGGCGTAACTCCTTGAGGAGGATTTGGTTTGCATGGATGTCAACATTTTTTGACTTGATCTTTCGGCTAGTCGTACCACGTTCTAGCCCAAGAAATTGACGAATTTCACCGGGAGATGGAATCTCAGAGTAGTAAGGACCATCTTGAGGTCGATGTTGCTCAAGAGAAGAAAGATCCCATTCATTTGAGAAAACGACTTGACCGTTGTGTGGAATTTTGAGAATTTGACCGAATTGAGCGAGAGTAAGAGTGATGAATTCGTTTTGGATCATAAAGAAGATGAGGATATAACCATTGTTATCGGTTTGCACCGTAACTTGGCTATAGAAGTCAAGAACAAAGCGAGGAACGATACGCTCATTGATTTTGTAAAGACAATCAAGACGAACATTGGAGAACATTCGTTCGATATAGTCGGATTGATAGAAAGATGGATCGACAATTCTCCCCTCATGAATGTTTCTATCTTCAATGGGACGATAGAGACATGCAATAGCGGGAGAAATGCCGGGAGTGGCAGAGACTTTTGGAATGTATTGTTTTGTTTTGGAGACATCACCAACCGTAACTTTAGGCATTTTCACCTAAACAAGACAGCAACAAGAAAGATAAGATAAAAAAAAAATACATGTGTCATATACACTACTTATGTGGAACACAAACATACTTCGACTCTAAAAATTAAATCCTAAGAATTAGTTTGCAATGTTCCTTAGTTTTAATTTTTAACTCGCTTAAAATGTATTTTATGATGTTAAGAAGTAGTTATCATGATGTTTTGATAAAGAATCATAAATATTCAAACGCTCCTTTATACATCATAAGCCATTTTGAAATGTGGCTAGATAAACATTAGATTGTATGTCTAGCTATTTCTTACGAGTATTCATGCTAAAAAACATAGATTTTGACTCGAAAATGTGTTTTAATTCATTATGCCAAACGCTCCCTTTTTCTAGAAAAATAAAGACTCATATCTCAATATACATATGAATTATGTATCTTGATGACTCAAAATTACTAGTTGTATGTTTATAAGCTCGATAATTAGTTGTTAATTTTATTTCGACTTAGTTTCGGCTATTTTATGACCTAATCCAAACACCCTCTTATGTTTATAAAATCCTTTTTCATGATTCAAAAAGTATATTTTTAGGATTAAAATTTGTGATACTATAATGTAGTTAGTTTTAACAAGTGTTTATGGCATTTTTCAACAATGTATAAATTTTTTTGAATGAGAGTGTTTGTTTTTCCAAAATTTTAGCATGAGGGTTTTAGATTATTTAGATTCTAGGTTAATTAAGTACTCTAATCCTATGGGAAGCATTTGGCAATAAGTATCCTAGACTTAATTTCAACATAAGTTCGAATTTAAAAATTTTAACTAAAATATCAAATTGTGATTAGACTCGAAATTTGATGAAATTAGATGAAATGTGTTTTGGAAAACTTACAATATATGTTGCTAATCGAGATATAGGTGTTTGCCCCTTGCGAATTTAGTCTGAAGTGGTGATTTGGTGAATGGTTTTGGTGTTTCAGTTCGTTCACAGCAGAGGGTGAGGAAGAAGTGTTTGTAAAATGAGGTGTTTGGCAAAGATTTTAGAAGAAAAATTTGTTTTGGTAGCAACAGATGGCCGGTCCCCTTAAACATTAAGGGGACCGCCCCCGTTTACAAGCCGGTCCCCTTAATTTTAAGGGGACCGCCCTCCAAAACAGAAAACATTTTGTTTTGTTTCTGACGGCAAAATATTTATATGTATATATATAGATTTATTATATATCAAAAATACGTTGGGTTGTATTGGCACGAGAAGAGAATACTTGACACATTTTATTAACATTTCGTTAAGAAAATTTTCTTGACAATTTTGGATAAAATGATCAAGACGTCAAGCTGACAAAGGTGGGTTTAAGTAATGAAAAGAGAATGTGTGTGTGTATATATATATTATGTGTTAAGGTGGGATGTTGAGGGATAATGAGGAAAGGACGGAGATGGGTGCTAACGACGATGGGAGTTTGTTTCATAGTTTTCTTGTGCGAAGGTTCGGCTTCGACTTCTATGTTGATCCACTCAACTCACTTCTCTTCATCACCGTGAGTTTTGCGAGAGTGGACATAGAAGATTTTCATGTTGAACGTTATAGTCCAAAAGGGGCAAAGGGGGAAGAAAAGGTTCGATGACGAACAATTTCTTTTAGTTCTAGATAGTCAACAAATGACGTATCTAGGTTATGAGAGGTTATGTATATATATATATATATATATATATATATATATATATATATATATATATATATATATATATATATATATATATATATATATATATATATGCATATAAGAAGAAAACTTACTAACAAACACATAAGTATTTACTAAGTATTTAAGACTAAGGGGGGGGGGCATGCAATAGGCTAGTTCATTAATCTACGCATATAGTGTTGAGCATGAAAGAGAGGCGTACCTTTTAGTCTTCAACATGTGGTCTTCAAAAACTTCAAAGAGTATTGACTTATATAAGTCAATAACGAAGGAGATTCCGACTTTACCAATGAGTTGAAATTCTAGCCACTTGGTCCCCATGGTCTGATTGGTCCATAGTTGTTTGAACCAAACATGGTTTGCAATTGACTCGGATGCATATATGGTGGAATTATTCCCCAAGAATTAAAACTAGGTGGATTTGGATAATTCCACATTGGGTGACTATTATTTTGACGTTTTGGTCTATTTTGGTTTCTTCTAGGTTGAGGAGTTTTAGGCCGAGGGTGAGAACTAAGTGGTCTTCTAGGAGGAGGTGTTTTTGACCTTAACTTTGGTTTAGAGTGTTCTACTTCATTTTTTAAAGATGGTTTATAAAAGGTTTTTACATCCTCATTACTAGTTATGGGTATTTTTCTATCTTTCATAAGTATATACTTAGGTTTTAATTCTAAAGGTTTTTGCTCACTAGTTTCACATTCAAACTTTACATTTTTAGTTTCACTATTTGAATCCTTAGTTGAATTAAATCCTAATCCGGTTTTATCTCCTGATATTCTTTGAATACTTATTATTTCCCTAAGTGAATTACTACTATTTTTGAATTTGTTAAGTTTACAAATTTCTTTCTTAAGTATTTCGTTTTCATTTTTAGTTTCTTGACATGTTCTACATTCAAAAACTTCTTTCCCTTTTTCTAAGTTATGTAGTTTAATTTTTAATTATAGTATTTCTTTTTCTAATTGGTTATTTTTATGTTTTAGTGATTTATTTTTACTCATTACTTTTTGACCTAGTTTGCATAATTTATTATATTCACTATCTAAGTCTTTTTCATCTAATGATAAATATTCATCACTAAAGTATTCGGTTTCGGAATGTACCTCACTTGATGTCTTAGCCATAAGACATTTCTCCTCCTTTGTGGTTTCTTTCTCGTCTTCGTCACTATCACTCCATGCTCCTCCAACGAACGCCTTTTGGTTTTGCTCCTTTGACATCATAGGACATCTTCCGATGAGATGATTTGGATCACCGCATTTGAAGCACTTCCTCTCGCTCTTGCTACCTTTGTCGTCTTTGTTTCTTTGGAGTGCATTTCTTTCGTCATGTGGTTGTCTAACGAATCTTCCTCGTCTTTTGAAAAACTTCTTGAAGTCTCTTACGGCCATGACATATTCTTCGTCATCACTATCGGAGGTTGAGCTATCCTCGTCACTAGATACCTTCCTAGCTTTCAATGCAATTGACTTGCTTTGTTCTATTTTTCCTTTGACCATCTCGGAGTCTTTCTTTATTATTGCTTCATAGACTTTCAAGTTGCCGATCAACTCATCAAGTTGAAGAGTTGACAAGTTCTTCGATTCTTCAATCGCCGTAACTTTAGCTCACCATTTTGGATGAAGCGCCCTAAGAAATTTCCTAACAAAATTCTTACTAGAAAAACTCTCATCAAGTGCTTTTAAACTTGTGATGATTGTGTTAAATCTAGCAAAAGCATTATCAATTGATTCCTCTTCCGAAATCGTAAATTGTTCATATTGTTGAACAAGAAGATCTATTTTATTATCTTTGACTTGACTATTACCTTGGTGAGTTATTAGTAAAGAGTTCCAAATTTCTTTTGCGGTTTCACACATAAAAATTCTTTCGTATTCTTTACATGGTAGCGCATTATAAATAACCATTTTTGCTTCATTATTTTTAGCAAGTTTTCTTTTTAAATCATCACTTTGTTTTTCAAAAGGTATTACTTCATCCTTTTTAGTTTCAGGATTTTTTTGAATAGGTAAAAAAATCACCATTAGTAATGACATGCCAAAGATCTAGATCTTTTGATTTCACATAAGTTTCGAATCGATTTTTCCAATAAAGAAATCCATCACTTTCAAATAGTGGTGGTCTTTGCATAGATTGCCCTTCTAAATATTTTTCAGATTCCATAGATCGTTTCAAGTTTTAAAATACAGTTTATTTTAAAAATCTTGTTTGACGTGGCTCTTGATACCAATTGTGGAAAACTAGAAGGGGGGGGGGGGTTGAATAGTTTTATGTCTTTTTTGATTTTATGAAAACTTTTGTTTACTTTTAAAGCTTCGATTCTATCTTATGTGAATTCAACTCTTGATCAATATGAACAAATATAAACAAATATAGAAAAGCAATGCAAGTAAAGTAAATATAATGAAATGAAAGATAGAGATGGAAAGATCAAACCACAACACGGAGATTTATAGTGGTTCGGCTACAAGGACACCTTCCTTGCCCTACTCCACTCCTCGAGTCACCTACTCGAGAGTTTTCTTCACTATGTCAACAAACTCCCTTATGGTGGAGAAACCTTACACAACTTTAGCTTACACCGGTTTAACGACACAAAGCTAGATGTCAAGTTCTAATCGTTGCTAGAACCAATCTCACAACTTATACACAACTTATACACAACTAGTTCACACCTTCTTCACGACGGCTTCATGACTTCTTCACGACTTCTTCTTCATGACTACTTCATGACTTCTTCTTCACGACTACTTCACGACTTCTACACTACTTCTTTACAAGCACAACTACTTACTTACACTTAGATCTACTTATCACAACTATACAACACTTTACACAACAACAAGAATGATATGAGTTAAGCTATAATACTTCTTCTCTAGTTGAAGGAGTATTCTTCTTTTGCACTTTGATGGTGGAAGCTTGGATCACTTGAAAACCAATGCTTAAGAGAATATGATCAAAGGATTTTAGAAAGGATTTACAAGGATTAGAGAAGATTTAGAACAGAAGGTTTGGGGTGCAAAAGGTAAGGAAAATGTCCAGAGATAAACCAGTATTTATAGGCAAAATCTGGGAAGCTACTGGAGCGGGGCGGTCCCCTTAAATAGAGGGCCGGTCCCCTTAATTTTAAGGGGGCCGTCTTTATGAATTAAGGGGGCCGCCCCTGCTGAACGTTGCCCAGTTTTGTCCTTTTGTGGGGAAGATTTTTCTGAGACATTTTTGCCATTTTTGGTTGAAAATTTGAATTCATATATTTATAATAGATTAAACATATTTATTTAATGCCAAAAATGTTTTTCAAAAATATATAAAATGTTTTTGACATTTTATAAAAAGTTTAGAGATTAAGAAAAAGTTCCTTTGATCATATAATGCATTAAGCATTTGTTTATTCATACCTTAAGTGATTGAGTTGTTAAAATAGATATTTACAACTAAATACTTGTTTACGTCATGATCTTTCGTTTAATGATTTTACATTTTGTGATTATCAAAATATAGAGATATCGAAAGAATATTAATAACGTGTTTAGGCATTATTTATATCAACATATTGCTTTAAAAACACCGGGTAAAGTATTAATATAATCTTTATATCATTATAATTAGTATGAAAATACATTAGGATCGTAGTCGGGAGTGTCGGGTGTAATGTTAGTAGTAATGATTGAGTGGTAATGTTAATTAAATAATTAAACTTACGTTAATGAAAATCACACAAACCCGTGCATGACCTAATATGATAATGATGTTACTGATGACATGTAGACTACTCTAGTCTATATGATGTGTCCTTACTGATAATGCATGAATACGCAGCTAAACCTTACTGGTTACGCAACTTTGAATACCTGTAAACCTAGTTTACGAGATGATGAATGATGACAATGAATAGTGATTTTTCTCCGGGGATTAATAGTGTTTCGTGAATAGTGAAATTTTTGAAACTTCTCAAAGTCTCAAACTGACTTCAAAAATGATGAATAGTGAAATGATGAATAGTAACCCATGAATAGTAATTTCCTGAGATGAATAGTGAAATTTTGAAGCTTGAAAAGGACCTGAAATTACAAGTTGTGACAGTCTCCACCCGTTAAAGAAATTCAGTCCCTGAATTCAGTTAGCGTTGGTCTTTGGAGTGGATTCGGTGAAAATATGTGGATATTGGAGTCACATTGCGGTGATAAAAGATAAAACATCCATTAGATAGGGATTCGTAATAGTACATGAAGTTCATACGATAGAACTTAAAGTGAAACACAAAGGAAATACAACACTAGAGAGTTTAGGTTTTCGTTTATTTTTAAGGCAGAAGTTCTTGGTTCTTGAACATTGTTGTCGTCCTCCACGTCGTTGATGTGCTGACAATTCCCTCCTCTGATGACCTAGGCTCTACCACGAGCTATTCCGCCTTGGTTCCCATTCCCTTGATTTCCTTGTTTTGGACATTCATTCCTGTAATGTCCTATCTCTCCACAGCCAAAACATGTCACTGGAGGTTTCTAATTTTCGGCAATGATTGGAAACTGGCATTTCCTAGTCGCATGACCAATCTTCTTACAGTTGCCACATGGATTAAGACAATGTCCAGGGTTATGATGATTTTGACACTTGTTGCATTTGGGTAGGGTACCTTGGTAACCTTTCTTTTCAGCTGAACCTGCAGCATAGGCCTTGGCGACTTCTTGCCTGTTTGGTTGTGGTTGAGTAGCATCGCCACTCTGATTGTTGTCCCAACTCCTCTTGTTGTTGTTGTTGTTTCGGTAGTTGTTGGAGTTGTTGTTGTTGTTGTTGTTGTTGTTTGAAGTAGTCCCTTTCTTCACTATCTGAGCCATAAGTTTCTGAGACATCCTGATTGCCTCATCCAATGTTTGCGGGTCAAAATAAATCACATCTCCACGGATGTTGTTAGGTAATCCACCAATGAAATTTTCTATCAGCTTCTCAGTATTCGGAACCATTGTAGGACATAATGCTGCCAACTCCTGAAACCTTCTGATATATGCCCTGATATCATTTCCTGTTGTCACTAGCTCATAAAACTCTGTTTCCATTTTCTTCACCTCAGTTCGTGGGCAAAACTTCTTTGTCAGCAATTTCTTGAACTCTTCCCACGAATGCTTTTGAGCGTTTTCCATTCCCATGGGTTTTGCATACGAATTCCACCACGACATAGCCTCCTCAACAAGAGTACTAGTAGCAAACTTTACCTTGTACTCCTCTGGACAGTTACACAGAAGAAACACATATTCAATCTTTTCGAACCAACGAATCATGGCAGTGGCCCCTTCAGTGCCCTTGAAATTCGGAGGATCTCCACTCCTGAAGTCCTTGTATGTACATTTACGTCCATTAGTTCCATTAGTAGTTGTTCCTGCAGCTTCTGCGGTTTCTGCCCGTGAAGCGGCTTTAGCAGTGGCTGCAGCTACGGCAGCTCTTTCAGTCACCAGTGCTGCCTCTATACTGCCGGCAACCAGCTTTCTGATCTGGGCGGGTGTCATAGTAGGAGTACTTCTTTTGGGTGACATTATTCTTCAAAACAAGAAAAGAAGAGTGATACGTAAATAAGACGTTTCCGAAAAGTAGGTGCTCTAAGTGGCTTGCCATAAAATGAAAGCTTGAAGTTGAGTTATGATTAGCTGACATGCTTCTAGGCGGCAGTTCATGAGGTGATGTAGATGTGAATGCTCTTGCAATGATTGCGTACACACACATGAATTTTTGAAACCTTTAGAAATTGGGAAGAGAATCAATCTGGACATAATTCTATTATAACTATTCCCAGTATTGCAAAATTCATCTCTGTGTCGGACATAGGCGGTCAGGCTATGTCCCACTGTCCCGGGTCGAATATAGATGACCAGTCTATATTCCACCGAGGTTCAATGAATTTTGAAATACTCAGCTCAGTTATACTAATACTATGTCCTTCACATTTGAAAAGATCGTTCTGAAAGACTAAGGCAAGTGACCAAACTCGAGGTCGAATGATGAAACTATGCAAGGAAAAGGCGTAACGCTGCGACGTGTACGATATGTAAGCATACTTATATGAAAGACAATTATAGTAATCAACGAGAATAAGTGGGTACAAATGATTCGATAATAAGACACAAATCTCATTAAATATGTCAGCAATAAACAACAAATGAGGCATCAGCTTGGCAGGCAGGCACGTGGCGGTCATAGGGTTAAGTTTTCATGAAAGTAGCTATAGTCTAGGTTTTAAAATCACCCAGTTCTCTATAGCCAAGGCTTTGATACCAATCTGTCACACCCCCAAAATGGGGTCCAGCGAAAGCATACATGTTGCAGGGGTGCAACTCAATTGGTATCACAACACAAGTACAAAGAACGGTTTTCACCTCAATCATTTAGAATAAAATTGTTTAACAAAAGTGTTGAATTTACATTGTTAAAAGTAGTGCGGAAATAGGTCTTTAAATAAGTTAAACGGTCCCAAATGTTTATCAGAGTCTTCTATGACCATGCCATGCCTTGCCAAAAGCCTCCAGTAGCGTGCTATTGCTTATACCTGAAAATGCATGCTAAAGGTGTCAACACGAGGTTGGTGAGTTCATAGAGTTTAGTGAAAAATGTAAGCATTTGGATAATGATTTCCCAGCAAAGGCATTGTAAATCCACTCTGTCCCAAGTCCCGCCCATACAAGACTTGCAACCTGTGTGTTTACAACCCACTGCCAAATAAGTTTTGGTTTATGTGAACGTAAGTAATATATGGAAAACAAAATTTAATGTTAAATATGACAATATCGTCATGACAATGATGTCATATGATTAATTCTGACAATGTCGCCATATAAACAATTCTGACAATGACGCCATATAAACAATTCTAACAATGACGCCATATAAACAATTAATGACAATGACGCCATATAATTAAAATAATACGTAATTAACAGTCCATGATAAATAAAAAGGGGACTCTAATGTGGCAATGAAATAACTTAAGCAATGTAAATGGATTTAATGAAATTGAAATTGTAACAAAATGATGTTCAATGTATTCTCCCCCGTGAATTTAGAAATTAAATAATCAATGTAAAACAGGGCTATGAAAACTCACGGTAATCCTTAAAAGATTAAAGTGCTTGTGAAGGTAAATGAAAATAATTGAGCATGTATTCTCCCCCAAAACGTATAAAGGTAGGGGCTATGGAACTCACCTGGTGCGATAGCAACAATGATAATAATGAATATGCTGAAATGAGGCTCGGTCTCTAACCGCGACCTAATATGAGGATATGATCTAATGTAAGCAAATGAAATGATGCTACACATGTAAATACGTATGTTAACGATTCCACTCGTTAGTTTTGAAAATAACGTTTATCGTCGAAAAATACATTTTTGACGTCTCGTTAAGTTAATAAACACTTTTCGTGTAAATATGTTGAAACGGTACTCCACGATCCTTGTTTGGTGTTCTATCGGTAAATATAATGTTTTCGTCGCAATTTACTATTTTTCACAACTTGAAAAATATACCTAAATGGCATCGCAAAAACTAGTCGCGAAATGATGTACGTTATGTGTTAGAAAATAAGCTTGGCGTTTTTTGAAACCTTATAACTTTATCTTGAATTCATATGTTTGTCATTTTGATCATACGCGTCACGATCAATGAGAAAATCGGCTATCAATATAGTGCCTTGTAAAAACAATTTCTATACTTAGAATTATTTTCATATAGTGGCTGTCAAAATAGTTTGTGAATTGTCGGGCTTCAAACACGCGTATCTCGGTCGTTATAAGCTCGTTTTCTACGTTCTTTATATCCACGGCTTCGTATTAACATGTACTAACATAATTTCAGTAGTTCGGGTCATCTAGATCACGTCCAACGCCTCGTTTTGTCCTTTGAATCTCGGCGATCAGCAACTGAATTTTCAGATTTTAGTTTTTCGTCGTCAAACTTTGAAAAATCATAACTTTCTCGCCGTAAGTCGGTTTTTAGTGATTCAAGCGGCCACAGTTTCGTTTTTGAAAGAAATTTCTGAATATGAAGGCCAAAATAGTTCAATGTTTACTGAAATTTCTAGATCTCACGTTTTTGGACAGTAGGTTTATTTACTTGTTAAAAACACATTTTTCTAGTTCAAGTCTTGATTATACCACTTCCAATCAACACCACAAGTACTCTAATCCTACCATACACCTTCTTAAGGTGTCATGGGGTCCTAAACATCATCAAAAATGGTGGATCTCATGATGATCACACTAAAAATCTATAGATCTATGGTTATAAAGAAAATGTGTAACAAGTGGTATGTTTAACATAAATATTTGCATAGCTAGCTACTAATATAACTTGAAAATAAATCAAATGAAAGTATGAAAAGATTAGAAAGATGTTCTTGAAGCTCACTTGATGATTTGGATGGAAATGTATAAGAAACCTTGAGTTTTTATCACAAAACCCTAACAAGGAATGTAAATGGAGCTTGATTATGACTTGTTCTTCAAAAATTGATGGATGATTGTTGGTGTTCTTATGTTGGCCGATCAAGATGAAGAGGAAAAGAGAGGATATTTTGAGTTTTAGCTAGTTAGATTTGTGTTGTATGTGTTAGTTTAATTAATTAGGAAACATATAAGACCTTTGCATTAAATGAAATGGTACTAGTAAATCAAGTGCCATGGAGAATTAGGGGTGTTTTAGGGGGGCGGCACATGGAGCAAAAGTGAAGGGATTTGATGGACAATTAAAGCTCATGTCTCCATTTAATTAGAATTAGTTTAGTTTAGTGCATACTGTTTAGGAGTCGATACACATTGAGGATGTTAGTCCTTTAGCACTTAGTGTATGTGATACTTTGAATTAATATGATTAAGGACTAACATTTTATACTTTTAAAAGTATAAAATGATAGAAAGTGAGTTGAGTCAGTTACTTTCTGACCAACTAAGTCATCAATTCAATGTGAAATTTCATAATCAGGTTTCAAGAAAGAAGTTTTAAGGAGGAGTAAATTCCCAAACTCTTTCTATCATAAACCTATTATGTCAGCAACTGATATAACATTCTGCTGCTTCCATTTCACTTGAAACATCCTTTTTGCTCAATGTTCATTCCTAAAAATGTTAGTCCAAAACCAAGAACCAATATGCAAAGCATATGTCTTATAGCAGCATTATCATATGACTAACAGAATAAACTTTTGCAATTTACTAGTATCATTACCAGTAATTCTAAAACCTATTCCTTCTTTGATGGTAACATATCCAATGATTTAAAAATGTGATATGTTGTCAGTTATGTGTCTTGGACATTCATTATTTGAGTATCCTTGATATCCTTGTTTAGCATTTGAATGTTCCTACACATATATAAAGAAATTAGTTTTCTTTGTGGATCCAAGCCATTACTGACTTGGATCTGCCTCTTGCATCAATGTAATCAATCCTTTTTAAAATGATTGATGCACCATTGGGTTTAATTGGTCTCCAAACCCAACATGCTGAGGTCTTAACATCATTTGCCTTCTTTTTCCAAGCAGCAGTATTAACTACTTGCCAAATAGAATTAACTGCTGACTTTGCAGTTGTACCCTTAATTTTCCAAACTTGTTTTTGGACCACTTCTTTTGATTGTATGGGCCTTTTAGCAGTTTTTAATGCATATTTGAAAGTTGATTTTGCATTTTTAACTGCTGGTTTTGGGTAAACAGACTTAAGTGGTCTAACAGACTTAACTTGTTTTAAGCCAGACTTAATTGAGACTGTTTTGGGTGATGATTTATTAAAATTAGAACTAGAGTGAAAGTGATTTTGAGGAGTTTGCCTTTTGAAATTCACCCTATTGTTTTCATACCCAGATACCCATTGGTTGCAGAAAGCTGTAAGATGGTCAAAACTTCCACAAGTGAAACAAGCTTTGTTGTAAAATCCAAAGTCATCATTTTGGTGAGACTTAAAGGTATTCCATTTTCTATGGTCACCTTTGGGCTTGTTTGTGGACCTATATTGTTCACAATATCTTACTGGTTGCCTAACATGTTTTACATTGGACTTAGGCCTATCAGTATGATTTCTAACCAACTTAGGAACACTTGTTCCTACTTTCTTAACCACTTCAGGTTTAGACATAACCTGTTCTACTTCATCATCATCAGATGTCCAGTCCTCAATGACTATAGCATCTGGTTTTCTAACAAAGGACACCTTGTCCTTAGGAAGTGAAGTTTTATTTAAACTTTCACTTACTTTCTTAGGCTCATCAACTACTACATTAGTTTTTTGGTTGAACACCATATTTTAACTCCGGTAGTTGAAATTCGGGTAAGCCTGAATGCTCTAGGTCAATCCCTGGAGGTTTAGGGATACCTCTGTATGGAGGTGGGACACTCTTATATCCTAACCCTGACTTGGCTCTATTAATCACTTGACATTCTATCATGTTGGTGACACCTCTAGAAGCATGTTCTAGTGTTTGTGTAGTCAAGTGAATGTTTCCATTTTCTTTTTTGACCCTGTCAAATGCCTCTCTCAAAAGCTTATTTTCAGCATCTTTAAAAAAATATCCTGTTTAAGAGCACCTTTGTCATTAGAAAAAGAAAGCTCATTTTATTTGTAATACAAGATCTGCTTTTCTACGGATGCTAATCCACACTTATAATCTACTAACTCTTGAAAAGTTCTGCTTAGCTCTTTCTTTTGGTCATCATAATGTTTGATTAAAGTTTGTAATTCTTTAAGAGCAGTACAAGCATTTGAAGAAGCTTTATGAGATTGTACCTCAGTAGTAGAAAAAGCCATAAGTGCCATCTAAGTAGGAGTTTCTTCTTCATCTGCCATGAAGCTCCAATCAAAGCCTAAGCCATCAATAGCTACCATAGCTTTTGGCTCAATAACCTCCTCTGTTTTGGATTTGCTTCCAAAACCTCTATTCTTGCTATCTTGCTGTCTTGGTCTTTTACAATCTCTTGAGAAATGACCCATCATGTGACAGTTATAGCACTCTATCTTTGACTTGTCAAAACTAGCAGTATCAGTGTTGCTGATTAAGAGCTTCTTCCCCGTCCTTTGATAGAACTTCTTGGCTCTCATGCTAAGAAGAGAAATTTGCCATTTTAGGTCCATTTCCTCCAAATCATCATCATTGATCTCTTGGAGGTCTTCATAAGTGAGCATGGACCCATTATTTTGACTTGTAAGCAATGCACAACAAGTCTTTTCATCCAAAATACCCATGGTACTGCTTGATGAACTAGCAGCACCAACACCATCAATAACTTTCACCTCTTCAACTGATTTTGAGGTACTAGGAGATGACATAAATGCCAAGTTCCCAGTACTTGAACTAGTACTTCCAGTTTTCTTCAAATCATGTTCCACAATCTTGAAGTTGGTATACAAGTCCATCAGTTCCATGGTGTCTAGGTCTGGCTTGTTCTTCCAGACAACAACATGCATAGCCCACTCTTCAGGTAAGCTTCTCAGAAATTTTGAGTTTAAATCTTCTTGAGGTATTTCTACACCAAGAATAGCGAGTTGGCTCACAATATTCTGAAGCCTGTTAAACATGTGGTCTAAAGATTCATTGTTGATTGATGAGAAAGTTTCAAACTGTTGCTTAAGAAGAGTCTTCTGGGTCTTCTTGGTGGCTTCATTCCCACCATACCTTGCAATAATGGCCTCAAACAAAGACTTTGCATCTTTGAACTTGCTGAAGTTTAAAAGTTGATCATTTGGAATGGTCATCATCAGCATGCTTCTGGCCTTTTGATCATTCTTCTTCAGTATTCTTTCTTCTACAGATTTTGGCTTCATCTGCAGAGTTGTCAGCACTTTGCCGTCAACAGTTGATGTAGTGGTGGTAGGCTTGAAAGAGTCTCCATCTTCAATAATTTCTCACAGTGTATAATCTTGCACCTGGAAATATTGCTCTATTCTTAGCCTCCACATCTCAAACTCATTCTGTTTGAGCTTGGGAATCTTTGCAGCAACATTTGTCTGAATAGATTCAACGTCCATTTCTTCTTCTTTCTTCTTCTAAATCAAATATCAACCTGAGCTCTGATACCACTTGTTTAGGATTCGATACACTTTGAGGATGTTAGTCCTTTAGCACTTAGTGTATGTGATACTTTGAATTAATATGATTAAGTATGCGGAATCTACTTAACCACACTTAGAAGGTTATTTATTGTATGGAAATGGAACAATGGTGGTTGTTTGAATTTGATAAAGAACAATTTACAGTTAACACCAAACGATTAATATTATTGATACTGATACAAAGGTTTGATGTTGTTTTTGTTGTATGTTTTAGAAAAGTTCTATCAAGTTCTAAGAAAGCACACTTGACTACTAAGCTAAGATCTTATTTTATAGAACAAGAAGATCTTTACAATATTGTTAAGTCATGTCAAGTCTAATCGAACTACTTGCTAGCTTATCTTATGTGTGTAAGTAACTAAGATACAACATGTATCTATGTTTACAACTTGTTCTGTGAATATAAGATAAAGACTGAGCACATGGGGTAAGATATTATCTACCGTGTATATTTGACTTTAGTACACTTATCCATTCAGTCAACCAGACTTAACATTCTGAAGAGCAGACTTAATTCTGTATTCACCAGAATTAACACTAGCAGACTTAATCTTCAACGACCAGACTTAACCAGGTAGCAGACTTAGCCAGGACTAACACTAGCAGACTTAACCACCAGACTTAATCACTTAGAGAATTTCCCGATACTTAATCTTTAGAATATTTAATTCCCAAAACATACATTAGGTGTTATCGGGTACCGAGTTAACTAGAAATAATTCATGATGAGGTAAAATAAAATACGACGAAGTTGTAAAAATTGTAAAATCATATTCTTTGCAAGAATCGGGTGTTAGAATAATTATCGGATTGAAATATCGCAAACCAAGGGAGTTATAATGTAACACCCCAACCCAGCAAGGGTAGAAGTATCACATTAATGGCCTCATATCAGATCAAACAAAACATACATTCAATAGTAATACAAAGATTTTCAAAGGTTACAAATGAAATACTGAATACACAAGGATACAAAGGAAACAAAAGTTAAATACTGAGTCTGCAAATGCAATCCTTCTAATGACTTCTACTTCAGAATAACTATCAAGGTCTTCTAAGTCCAAAAGTCTCTTCACTCTTACCCAGCTTCCAACTAAAACCTGCCGCGGGAAAAGAAACGCGGCTGAGCTTAAAAAGCCCAGTGAACAGATATATAATAAATGGAAACGAAAGTAAACGGAAATGAACAGAAGTAGCATAATGAATAAGATATAAGTAAAGGTACAAGAGTAAAGGTTTAGGACAGTAATCCACCACGAGCCCAGAATCAAATCATATCATATCATATCATATCTTCATAATCATATAGAGGGGAGACCTCTCAGATAATCAGATAATATGAGGGGTGTCCTCATTCTTCAAACCAAATAATATGAGGGGTGTCCTCATTCTTCAAATGGAGTAGCTAGCTCCCAAATTTTGTGAAAGAAGTGGATTGCACCCATCCTCAGTCACCATATCAAAACATATCATATCATATCGTACACAAAACATATCTAGGATGCATCCATACGCCCCCCAAACAAATCATATTGGCCATAAACAAATCATATTGAGCTCATATCATATCATAATGGGGACGGTGTGACCAAATCACTAGGGCCACACACTAGTCATGCCAGTGGTGCATCACAGACACGGCCATGTTACCTTCATGGCTAGGGAAACATATTTTGGCTCGTAGTATCAAACTGGGGTCAAAGGTCCAAGGTTCATATCAAAGCAAAGGTTCATATGATCATAATCACAGTCCAAATGTCAAAGTTCATATCACAGGGTTCATATCACAAGGTCCATAGAAAAGGGTTCATATCGAAGAGTTCATAACAGAGTGGTTCACCAAGGTCTTCCAAAGTTCATATCATAGTTTTAAAAACAAAGGGAATCTTAATTAAAGTTCAAGGTCTTTATCAAAGGGTTCATCTTCAAAGTCTTTATTCAAAAGATTCATTTTAGAAATCTTAATCAAAATATTTAATTAAAATGGTCTTTAAATTGGTTTCATAAAGATAGTCATTAAAATAGTCTTCGTAAAAGATAGTTCAAAACAAGTAGTTCAAAACCTTAGTTTAATAAACCATTTCAAAATCCTTAGTTTAACAAATCATTCCAAAGTCTTAGTTTCTCACAAAGATAGTTCAGAACTTTAGAGCAACTTGGCAAAGGCATAGGTCAGATAAACGAAGCTCAGATCATAATCAGAAGTGTCATAACGAATTATGGATAACGAATCAAACAAACGAATCAAAGCGTAGGGAACATAGCAAAGGTTTAGGAAACCCTAATACGAATCAAAAAGAAAACGAAGGCTCCTTATTAAAAGGGCAGAATATCTGTACCTTAACACAGCACACAACGAAAGCAAATGAAATCAAAAGAAGCAGAAGGTCACTCCTTCTTCACCCGATCTACAATTAATCATAAATTCTCTTATAAGTTTCATATGATCGTAAGGTTTCATTTTAGTTCTCATTCCATTTGAGGTAACTTTGGTTATTAACATTCTCGTATGTCAAATTAAATTATTAAGGATGATCATATTCGTAGTTTAGGGTTCGTGATGTATTTTACAAAAATCTAGGGTTCGTAAAGTATGTTTCCATGATTTAGGGTTTATTAGGTAATCATCATAAGTTTAGGGTTTAATATGAAATTCTCATAACTTTAGGGTGTAAAGTGTAATTACTATAAAGTTACAGGTGTTCACAAGTTAGGTCCATTAGTTCTAACAATTAACAATTTAAACCCTTTAGTTTATAAAATAAACACAACACATCTTTTAATTTCCTTTTTAACCTTTTATAATTTCTCACAGTTTAATATACGAATTTGTTAAGTTTTCTATAAATTGTAAACCATATAAGGACTCAGTAATAAAATTCCCAAAAATTTCCAGAGATGCTCAAAGGTCTTAAGTATTTTATCTAATTTTTCCAGATTTTATTAAGTAGCATAGCTATGGATTAAACTTCACTTAAACCAACTCGTCCAGGTTTCTGATTAATTTTACTATACGAAAAGTTATTAATTTAAAACCCTTTAAGAAAAATTCAAAAAAATCTAAAAAAAAATCCAAGAAGTAATAAACATCCTAAAGATTACCCAGTTCAAAGGATACCTCCTAATTCGACACGGTTTGGAAACTAAAATTCAAAAACCTGGACTGATTTTCCAGACTCACAAATCCGATCAGACACATAATTTTCCAAAAATCAAAAGGTAACCTTCCAGGCCTCCAAAAATTACAAACTAAAATTTCCTAGGTAGCTATTTCATTGAACTTAGTTTTAGACTCTTAAAACACCAAAATATACGTTCACATCATTTAGATACAGCCGATTGAAGTCGGGTTAATTTCCAGATCAGTAGCAGTTCCATTATTTCAAGTGATTTATTAGGGTTTCGTCATTCCAATCCTTAGTTCTTGACACATAACGATTATATATGAGTTCATAATATATTTAGGTCGATCTACATATGGTCTTAACATTTACTTATCAATTCGAATCCCATTACAACAGCAGGTCGATTTAAGGTTAGGGTTTCATAGTTGTGATTTCATGTAGTTGTTATTTCATGCAACTAGTTATGATTTTATGTATATAACTCGACAAGAACATCAATGGATACGTATAAGAATCAAAAGCATAAGATTTAATTTAACAAGGATATATAAGTACCCTCGTATCGTGATCAAAGGAGAAGCAAGAACACCAAATCGAACACCAAGAAGATTTCTGCCGCTAACCCTAACCAATCTCTCCCCTTCGAACAGCCTCTATACTCACGACCAGATTCACACACGAACAAGAGAATAACGCACATCTAGAAATCACATCCACACCTCCTTTTTGCTGCTGAATGGATCGACAGAAAGAGTGCAAGGGAAGCAGCCGATACTCTTTTTTTTGTAGCTTGTTTTTAGGGTTTCAAAAGAGAGGAAAAAAAATGTAATCGGTATATATAAAAAAAAGTGGAAACCGACATGTAGATAGGGAAGGGATGGGCCAAGCTTGAAATATTATCATTATGGATTAAGGCCCAAATGTTGTGCACAAGTGACAAGGTAAATTCGGCCCAAAGGAAATACATAAGGAAAACGTGCGAATGTTTTATTAGTTTCGACCCATATGAACTTTCTTAAACGTGTCATACTTTTATATTATAAGGTTCTCGTAACATTCGTATTTATTTTAGGTTATATGTTCATATCATATAATTTGGAGTCATAGCACGTTATATAACTCGAGTTTTTAATTTATAGCGTATTTCATAAGTTCTCAAAATTTCAAATTTGAGGGCATTTTTGTTATTTCAAGTTATGTTAAATTGTGGGTTTTACAACTCTTCCCCTCTTAAAAGGAATTTTCGTCCCCGAAAATTGAAGTCGCAAAGTTAGACTGAGTCGTAGCAATTCGCAAAAGATCGTCACGAACAACCTCACACTCGGGGAGGTTCTTCCAAAAAGGCTCTTCAGAATAAGTGGTTTCTCATGACTCATTCAAAACAAGATGGGTTCAGATTCCTCAGAAGGAGACAAAATTAGTTTGATTTTGATCAAATGGACCATTCAACCAAAAATGGATGATAGGCGAATCTTCTAGAAAGCTCATATGGAATACGAACAAGATTTCAAATCAAATTAACTGTTTCAACATTAGAGAGCTCTACAAAGAGTTCAAGATTTATAACTGAGGTCAACGGAATGCAAAACGAGAGTCCAAAGTCATCCAGATAACTAATGAATGAAAGCAGAGTATACACATAGGTAGGATGAACCTAAAGTCTCACTAATCACGGATAACCAACGGAGATCAGATTCTAAACTTCTTAGGTACTCCCCCAAGACATCCTATGGCCACAATGAGTGCACGTTATATGGTGTAAGTATTATCACGTTGATCAGGCGTCATAATACTAGCACCACATAAGTATGCCTTCATGATGATCATACTTTATCTCGAGTCGTAATCAAAACCACCTATCTTAATCCACCTAGTACTTCTACCGTCTCAGATGTCAACAAAATCAAATATCATAGTCATAAGGGAAATCAAAACTATTCGCAAGAGTATCAAAATCCCAGATTGCCAACTGAAGTGAGGTACGCCGTCATAAGCATCATATCTTCCACATCTCGCCAAAATCTCTCAAACAAAGCCATCACCGAACATACGAAAATGAACACGATCTGAAATGCTTCTAGGAACTTAAATCATAAGAGGGTCTTATTACTTCATCACGAAACTTAAGGGATTCAACGGAAATAAAATTTTATCGTCAAGCACTTCGGCCTTCATAAAATCTAATCTTCCAAACATGAAGGGTCTGTTTCAAAATTCTGCTCATTCAACACCTCAAATCTCTGCAAGTCCGGTTAATCTGTCTTCGCCTGTCCATTAATCGGGAAGTGAAACCAAAATTGGGAACTTGTGTCTGGTTCATCGAGCCTCCTGCAGTTCTTTTTGGAATGTGATGGAGTGTTGTGGATTTCTGGCACGATCTTTAAATCTCTTCATCATCCAGTCTGCTTCCGCTCTCAATTCATCTTAGTACAACCAAGATGAATAGAGAAGTGAGACTGTACGTCTTCATCAGCTTCAGGTTCGCCATCTTGACTAGAATTTCTTCTTCTGCATCGCCAACAACTCTGCCTTGTAAGGACTGTCTTCACTCTTCAGGGTAGCCTCCATTGTTGTTAACTCCAGGTCAGGCAAAGAACATCGTTGTCTCAACAAATATCCATCTCTCAGAAAGCACCAATGACCGACGAATTTTCTAACGAAGTGCAAAGATGATTTTCATGCTCTTTCTCGTCTCCAAACGTACTATTTAGTCATACAATGACCATTTGTCCAAGTACTCACGAGAAAACATCATTCATCAAATTCGCAAAAACAATCAGAGCTTTAGCAAATACTATTAGCGTCACTAATCGTCATAGCAGTCTTTTATGAATACTGAAGGCGATTCCAAGAATAAAATCTATTCATCAGAAGGAAACTTCGCGCTCTGAAATTAAACAAGCACATAATCGTTTCAGGGTGGAGGTATTACGGTTCAGCTTTCAGAAATCAACACGCCCAGAAGATACACTTAAACCAACTCACTTCTGGTCTTCGGTTCTTGCTCCTCTCGGTTGCTCAAACAAACTGGTAGGATCCCGGACACATCTGAAAGACACCTTCTCTTGGTGACTAGACAATCTCCCAGTATCAAGTCAAATCCTATTTCACGCTCCGATGGAAAATTTTGGTGGTTCGACCAGGAATCATATTCGAGATTCAGGGTGCCAAATAACGTTCAAGATAAGGTTCATGTTCAGAAGACTCAAGGTGCCAAAGAGCTCTCAAGATGAGGTTCATTCATTGGTGTACGAAATGGGTTCTAGAAAAAACTTCATAACCGCTAAATTAACACAAGAGACTCCAGAGTAATAGTGATAGCAGAGGGTTTATCAATCGGTAATCATGGTAGGGAGTTCAAAATTGTTGCAAACGTTAAAGGTGAGACATAGAAGGGAAATTGTCCATATTTGAAAGCTCAATCGGCAGATTCCTTGTCAGAATAAAATTGAAGATAACTATCCCAAGATGAAGGATCACAAATCAAATCTTTATCATTTAGAAGTGGGGGAAAACATTTTATACTCGTGGTTACACACCACAAGACTTCTCATAGGGCAGAGATGGGTGAAATGAAATCAATTAGTGTCGGAAGATTCATAGTTACTTAGCAAAAGCAAGAGACAAATAAGAGAATACATCAAGTACGCCATTGCTAGGGGGATTCTCAGAATGATCGAAGAGGCATCAAAATGATTAACGAAAGGATCAGAGGTCAGAGTCAATATCTGAAGATAAGGATCAATTAGTGTCAGGCAATTACTATGCAGTTCTCAAAGCCTTCCAGATTTAATCAGATTCAAATTTCAGGTGGTGTAAGGTGTGAGCTTTCAATTTCCAAAAGTGATATCAATCGGGTCTAACCAAAAGTAAGGCACGAATCAGAGTGATGCGGAAGAAATGATATTCAAAATAACGCCTTATAGTCTACCCATTCCTCACTGGTCAAAACTTACGTTCCTATGAGGGAATCTTAAAGAAACTTTTCAAAGGTTGTCCTATGAGTGCCTACAGGGAAACTTAGTGGTCCTAACTTACACAGGCCAAGGGTAAATGTATTACGAATCGCAGCCTGTCGCTCTGATACCATAATTGTAACACCCCAACCCAGCAAGGGTAGAAGTATCACATTAATGGCCTCATATCAGATCAAACAAAACATACATTCAATAGTAATACAAAGATTCTCAAAGGTTACAAATGAAATACTGAATACACAAGGATACAAAGGAAACAAAAGTTAAATACTAAGTCTGCAAATGCAATCCTTCTAATGACTTCTACTTCAGAATAACTATCAAGGTCTTCTAAGTCCAAAAGTCTCTTCACTCTTACCCAGCTTCCAACTAAAACCTGCCGCGGGAAAAGAAACGCGGCTGAGCTTAAAAAGCCCAGTGAACAGATATATAATAAATGGAAACGAAAGTAAACGGAAATGAACAGAAGTAGCATAATGAATAAGATATAAGTAAAGGTACAAGAGTAAAGGTTTAGGACAGTAATCCACCACGAGCCCAGAATCAAATCATATCATATCATATCATATCTTCATAATCATATAGAGGGGAGACCTCTCAGATAATCAGATAATATGAGGGGTGTCCTCATTCTTCAAACCAAATAATATGAGGGGTGTCCTCATTCTTCAAATGGAGTAGCTAGCTCCCAAATTTTGTGAAAGAAGTGGATTGCACCCATCCTCAGTCACCATATCAAAACATATCATATCATATCGTACACAAAACATATCTAGGATGCATCCATACGCCCCCCCAAACAAATCATATTGGCCATAAACAAATCATATTGAGCTCATATCATATCATAATGGGGACGGTGTGACCAAATCACTAGGGCCACACACTAGTCATGCCAGTGGTGCATCACAGACACGGCCATGTTACCTTCATGGCTAGGGAAACATATTTTGGCTCGTAGTATCAAACTGGGGTCAAAGGTCCAAGGTTCATATCAAAGCAAAGGTTCATATGATCATAATCACAGTCCAAATGTCAAAGTTCATATCACAGGGTTCATATCACAAGGTCCATAGAAAAGGGTTCATATCGAAGAGTTCATAACAGAGTGGTTCACCAAGGTCTTCCAAAGTTCATATAATAGTTTTAAAAACAAAGGGAATCTTAATTAAAGTTCAAGGTCTTTATCAAAGGGTTCATCTTCAAAGTCTTTATTCAAAAGATTCATTTTAGAAATCTTAATCAAAATATTTAATTAAAATGGTCTTTAAATTGGTTTCATAAAGATAGTCATTAAAATAGTCTTCATAAAAGATAGTTCAAAACAAGTAGTTCAAAACCTTAGTTTAATAAACCATTTCAAAATCCTTAGTTTAACAAATCATTCCAAAGTCTTAGTTTCTCACAAAGATAGTTCAGAACTTTAGAGCAACTTGGCAAAGGCATAGGTCAGATAAACGAAGCTCAGATCATAATCAGAAGTATCATAACGAATTATGGATAACGAATCAAACAAACGAATCAAAGCGTAGGGAACATAGCAAAGGTTTAGGAAACCCTAATACGAATCAAAAAGAAAACGAAGGCTCCTTATTAAAAGGGCAGAATATCTGTACCTTAACACAGCACACAACGAAAGCAAATGAAATCAAAAGAAGCAGAAGGTCACTCCTTCTTCACCCGATCTACAATTAATCATAAATTCTCTTATAAGTTTCATATGATCGTAAGGTTTCATTTTAGTTCTCATTCCATTTGAGGTAACTTTGGTTATTAACATTCTCGTATGTCAAATTAAATTATTAAGGATGATCATATTCGTAGTTTAGGGTTCGTGATGTATTTTACAAAAATCTAGGGTTCGTAAAGTATGTTTCCATGATTTAGGGTTTATTAGGTAATCATCATAAGTTTAGGGTTTAATATGAAATTCTCATAACTTTAGGGTGTAAAGTGTAATTACTATAAAGTTACAGGTGTTCACAAGTTAGGTCCATTAGTTCTAACAATTAACAATTTAAACCCTTTAGTTTATAAAATAAACACAACACATCTTTTAATTTCCTTTTTAACCTTTTATAATTTCTCACAGTTTAATATACGAATTTGTTAAGTTTTCTATAAATTGTAAACCGTATAAGGACACAGTAATAAAATTCCCAAAAATTCCCAGAGATTCTCAAAGGTCTTAAGTATTTTATCTAATTTTTCCAGATTTTATTAAGCAGCATAGCTATGAATTAAAATTCACTTAAACCAACTCGTCCAGGTTTCTGATTAATTTTACTATACGAAAAGTTATTAATTTAAAACCCTTTAAGAAAAATTCAAAAAAATCTACAAAAATTCCAGGAAGTAATAGACATCCTAAAGATTACCCAGTTAAAAGGAAACCTCCTAATTCGACACGGTTTGGAAACTAAAATTCAAAAACCCGGACTGATTTTCCAGACTCACAAATCCGATCAGACACATAATTTTTCAAAAATCAAAAGGTAACCTTCCAGGCCTCCAAAAATTACAAACTAAATTTTCCCAGGTAGCTATTTCATTGAACTTAGTTTTAGACTCTTAAAACACCAAAATATACGTTCACATCATTTAGATACAGCCGATTGAAGTCGGGTTAATTTCCAGATCAGTAGCAGTTCCATTATTTCAAGTGATTTATTAGGGTTTCGTCATTCCAATCCTTAGTTCTTGACACATAACGATTATATATGAGTTCATAATATATTTAGGTCGATCTACATCTGGTCTTAACATTTACTTATCAATTCGAATCCCATTACAACAGCAGGTCGATTTAAGGTTAGGGTTTCATAGTTGTGATTTCATGTAGTTGTTATTTCATGCAACTAGTTATGATTTTATGTATATAACTCGACAAGAACATCAATGGATACGTATAAGAATCAAAAGCATAAGATTTAATTTAACAAGGATATATAAGTACCCTCGTATCGTGATCAAAGGAGAAGTAAGAACACCAAATCGAACACCAAGAAGATTTCTGCCGCTAACCCTAACCAATCTCTCCCCTTCGAACAGCCTCTATACTCACGACCAGATTCACACACGAACAAGAGAATAACGCACATCTAGAAATCACATCCACACCTCCTTTTTGCTGTTGAATGGATCGACAGAAAGAGTGCAAGGGAAGCAGCCGATACTGTTTTTTTTGTAGCTTGTTTTTAGGGTTTCAAAAGAGAGAAAAAAAATGTAATCGGCATATAAAAAAAAAAGTGGAAACCGACATGTAAGGGAAGGGATGGGCCAATCTTGAAATATTATCATTATGGATTAAGGCCTAAATGTTGTGCACAAGTGACAAGGTAAATTCGGCCCAAAGGAAATACATAAGGAAAACGTGCGAATGTTTTATTAATTTCGACCCATATGAACTTTCTTAAACGTGTCATACTTTTATATTATAAGGTTCCCGTAACATTCGTATTTATTTTAGATTATATGTTCATATCATATAATTTGGAGTCATAACACGATATATAACTCGAGTTTTTAATTTATAGCGTATTTCATAAGTTCTCAAAATTTCAAATTTGAGGGCATTTTTGTTATTTCAAGTTATGTTAAATTGTGGGTTTTACATATAAGCTCCTAACGGAAAATGTAGCTATTGCTTTAAAAACACCGGGTAAAGTAATAATATAATATTTATATCATTATAATTAGTATGAAAATACATTAGGATTGTAGTCGGGTGTGTCGGGTGTAATGTTAGTAGTAATGATTGAGTGGTAATGTTAATTAAATAATTAAACTTACGTTAATGAAAATCACACAAACCCGTGCATGACCTAATATGATAATGATGTTACTGATGACATGTAGACTACTCTAGTCTATATGATATGTCCTTACTGATAATGCATGAATACGCAGCTAAACCTTACTAGTTACGCGAATTTGAATACCCGTAAACCTAGTTTACGAGATGATGAATGATGACAATGAATAGTGATTTTTCTCCGTGGATGAATAGTGTTTCGTAAATAGTGAATATTTTGAAACTTCTCAAAGTCTCAAACCGACTTCAAAAATAACGAATAGTGAAATAATGAATAGTAACCCATGAATAGTAACTTCCTGAGATGAATAGTGAAAATTTGAAGCTTTAAAAGGACATGAAATTACGAGTTGTGACAAATTCATCCAAGTTAAGGAACCCTATGATGAAGATTTTGCAAAAGTTGATAGCTTGGGGAGTTTTGCATAGGACGGGTAGTAGAGATAAGTGTAATCAACCCGACTTGTGGGTGATGAAATTACTAGAGGAGGATAAGAATGGTAATGCGGCTTGGATCATAGCCGAATATCTTTCTAGGAGAGAACCGAGGATTAAGGACAAGAGTGATATTTGTGGATGTCATTATGTAACCGCGTTGGCAAGGAATTTAGGATATTTTGAGGATGAAGAGTTGGATAAGTGTTCCGGTCTGATTGAGAGTGAGACTTGGGATGATAAGAGTTTTGGAAAAGCGTTGGATAGGAAAAACAAGACATTGGGAGTTTGGACTGAGCCGGCAATTGCCGCACCTCAACCACCACCACCACCAATGGGAAATGTTTATGGACATGCACCGAGTAGTTTTGATTCGGGATGGGGAGATTGGAACCGTGAGCTAAATGATATTGAGCATAGGGATGTTTGGAGAGATTCAAATGATGATGAGGGATAACTATAATTATGATTATTCCATGCCGATGCTCCAACACTTGGCACGTGAGGCCAATTATGCGGTACCACCCTACAACCCACCAAATGTTCCACCATACCTATTTCCATATGATCCCTATCCTGGTCCGTATCCTTACCCATATCCTGGATATGCACCTTTTCCCGAGCCAGTGCCAGTTTATGGTAGAGTTCCCGAGGTTAGAGGTTCGAGTTTCGATGTTGGTGGATCATCATCTAGAGTTGGAAAGAAGAAGCGCAGGGTTGATTCAGAAGTTGACGAGGAGGAGGACGAGGAAAGTGAAGATGAGAGAATCTATACTCCAGAAAGTATGGATGACGATGACGAGTGATCCTCTTGATGTTATGGTTTGTGTTTTAAAAACAATTATGTGTGTCGAATAATTTCTATCTCTACTTTCTTTAATTTTTTTTATTTTAGGATTAATAACGTATGGTTTGTTTTTAATTTAATTAATTTGTTTGTTTTAGTATTTTGTTTGTTTGTTTATTTTGTTTCGTATATTTTTGCAGTTTTTGCAGGGGTGAATTACCGGAAGCTTATTGTTGATCAATATTTGAAGTTGGAGAACTCATTTGCTTATTTATAATCAAATATGCGTATGCGTATTTACCCTGGTAGTACTTTTTTTCCCCATTTCCTTTACTTTGAAGTTTATTTTTATTACATTGAGGACAATGCAAAACTTAAGTGTGGGGGAGGGAAGAAAATAGGAAAAAATGGTTTAATTTTAAATTTTTTTTAGGTTTAGTAGAACTTTGGATTTAAGTAACTAGAATTCGTTCGCCCTTGATTTTCTAGTTGTTTTCTCACATAATTCATATAGTTTAAAGAACTAGATTGATTCAATGGTAAAAATGAGGTTATTTGATTTTTTTTTGTAATTTAATCAAGTTATGAGAGCAATTTCATTTTGGAATCGATAACATTTACTAGTACATGTTATAACCTACCTTAAATTGTGAGGATTTGAGCCTTTTTGTATGAAACATTTCTTATGCCATATATTTTGTTATGAGTGTGTCAGTGATTATGTTGATTCTAGAAATTGTACTTATTATGCATTACGGTTAAAATCACTTTCAAGTGATAAAATATATTCAAATGATAAGAGGCAACTTAGGATTTACACCAAATGGCCATCCATTTACAGAAATATTTTTGCTGACCACATCGGTTAGTTATCCTCGTATTTGGAACCCATTTGTTAGCGTTAATATCTTACGCTAGATACCCTTAGTTACACCTTCTGAGCCATTCTTTTCTTTTGATTAAATCCAGAAAATTACAAAAATATTTTACACTTTACACCTTAGCCTTACCCGAATCAAGTTCAATTGAAGTTCGAAAACTATTTATTTTTTTATGATTACACGTTGGCCACACTTTGATATGTGTATGTGTTGTTTCAACGAAGAAGGAGGTCGCTACTCTTATTTGTATTTTTTGTTGCGTGTGCTCATCCAAAGTGTGGGGGTGACGAGAAACTTTCGTTTGAAAAAAAAAGTGAATAAAGTGAATAGCCAATGAGCTATAATGTATGAGTATCAATTAGCCAATGAGCTAAGAGGAAATAAGTGAGTATGTGATGCGGAATAACGATCGAAGGAGCTTGAAAAGTAATCATTTGTGGTATAAAGAGTTGGGAACGGAATTTGAACTTGGTTCTTATTTTTTTTTTTTTTTTTCATTTTGTAGAAATCTATCATATTAATATTCCCATGCCTTATCCCTACCCTTTACCAAATTACTTTATTCGTTGTTAGCTTTCGAGCATTCAGATTAAGTGATGGCTTTGTAAAGATATGTAGTGCATGGATATTGCAGTGACCATCCGGTTTTTGAGTAACTAAATGACGCGCCAGCGATTTAGGGCATATTTTGGTGACCATCCGTTATGCAAATAACGTGCCAGCGAACCAAGGTACATTCTAGTGACCATCCGTTGTTTATCTATTCAAAAATACGCGCCAGCGAGCAAATATATTCTTGTATGAAATATTTGAACATTAGCCGGTAACCTTTAACCCTAAACCCGAATAAAGACCTCTTTGATGTTTTATTTTGTTGTTTTGATACTTGTACAAGCTTATGGTAAGACACATGAATCATGATTGAGCAATGAGTGGTTTACCAATTAATCTCCCTTAGAGTGTTGAGTGAATTTCAAAATTCTTCGTGAGGTGCTTAGTTATGTTATCAAGCTCGATATTAACTTGTTTATGTTTAAAGAATTTTCACATTAAAATACAAATTAACAATTGTTCCTTCGAAATAGTTGTTAGATTTTTGGAATCACGATAACGATACCATTGAAATCATTTTTCTAAATGCTAGACTTGCTCGAGGGCGAGCAAAACTCAAGTGTGGGGGAATTTGATAACGCTCATAATGAGCATGTTTTTAGTTGCATTATCATTAGTTTTGTGCATCATATTTGGTTATATTTGTATGTATTTGTTACTTAATCATGAAAAAAGTGTATATGCAAGTAAATGTAGCCAAGTACAGGAAAAGATGATGAAAAGACGAAGAATTGAAGTGATTATGCACATTTGGAAGATTCTCGAGATGGTGACGATAGAGAAACCACACAAGGACTCAAGGATTTGATAGTGTTAGGATTTCCATGTTCATATATCAAGGAAATATCAAGTTCTATGGAAGAAATCAGCACCTAAATGAAGGATAAAACATGCGACAAGAAAAGTCAAGGAAAAGTAAAAAATGTAAGTACAGGACGGGTCCAACCGATCGGATGCAACCCGCATCCGATTCGGTTGGGATGTGCCAAAGTGAGCAACCGATCGGATGGTCATTGATCCGATCGGATGGGATGAGCTGCAGTTACCAATTTCGCATTAAATGAAGGTTTTACTTCCCATTAATCATTGGAGTCCGATCATTTCTTGATATTAAGTCTGGAGGGACGTTTTGGCTTGAAGAATAAGTGTTCTTACACTATATATTGGACCCTATGCATGTATGCTTAGTGTGACACCCCAAATTAGTAAAAGGCTTACACCAAAGTCCTTACTATCTTATTATTATTGCCCGAAAGTCTAGTATTACTGTAGAAACGTCCAGGAGATATTGAGTTTGAGTCTCAATAGTTTGGTTTGAGCTTGGAGTTGTTTACTTGTCATAGTAGGCGATTGGAGGAGTGTGGTTGCTATAGTTCCACGATTCTAGTTCTTGTAATTCTAAAGCTAGGTATATCTTGTTTACTTACAATGAACTATTTTTACTTTGAGTTTAATGAAAGTTTCATTTGTTACTTGCGTGTTGTTATGCTGATTGCTATGGAGTAATTTGTGGTATACTTGTGTGTATGATGTAACTAATTGTGGAGTATTATTATCTTAAAAAGTGATGCATGAAAACATTTCTTATTTTATGAGTTTGTTGGAATAATATCTAATCTTGCTTAATTTGTTGGTAAAAAACATTTTAAAGAATAAAAAGGCCGAAAGGATTTTCTTTATGTTTTTATTCCAAAACGTTAGTGCACAAATTAGTATGGGATATGGTGTGTGACAAGCATCAAATTTACTCATTAAAATGGATTTGAAACGATTTCATCACGAGAAAAGGCCGAAAGGATTCGTAGGAATTTATGAGATAAGAATTGCTTTTCAAACAACTAGCGTTTAATAGAATTGTCATAGTAGTTAATAAGGCCGAAAGGAGTTAACTAGGAGATTGAATTCTTAGTAATGATTCTTCATGATATAAACCATTGATTGTTAATCATTCATATAAAATTGTGCATTATTACAAGTTACACCAAACTTTGTAGAATACTCTATGCAATTGGTTAAGGAATTACTCACAAGTATATGTTTTTGATTGATTGGATTCTATTTACTTTTTGAATTTTCACCAAATTGGATTGACAACCCTTTTTGCAAAAGCTTGTTATACTAAATACAACAAATACCAAATCCCTTGGGACGATCTCGACTTACCTACCTTTACTATCACGGACGAGTATACTTGCTCGTATGTGTTAAATAGAGAACCGGATCAATCGTGTTTATAAATTTTAAAACTTGTACACGGTAGAGCACATCAACTTGTAAGTTTCTCACATGGATGATGAGTGCACTTTCGAAAGGATAAGGATTAAATCTGCAATTTGGCCCAACTATGAGGACGAATTTTGCAATTTACTTTAAAAAAAACTAAATAAACACTTGAAGCACTATTTTGGTGACCGGATGCATATGAGAGATATCAAGATTTTCTTGTAAAAACTAACGTTTGTACCGCAAAAATTTATGAGTGTCCTTGGACCCTCAGGAACCAACCTAATTCCTTCCATATTGTAATATACATACATAATATGAATTAGCCAACATCACTAAGATGTAGTAAATAAGGTAATTAAGTTACATGAACATTAGACGAATCACATTGTGGAAAACTAGAAGGGGGTTGAATAGTTTTTAATGTTTTAAAAATTATTGATTCAAAAACTTAACGTGAAATCAAACTAAGTATACATAAAGGCAAGACAATACGTATAGATATGCAAGACAATAAATAAGCAAGTATATGATAATAAGTAAATGCGAGATAATAAGGAAGTAAAGAAATATCAAATCAAGACAAGCGTATTTATAGTGGTTCGGTAACGAAGGCACCTTCCTCGCCCTACTCCACTTCCCGAGTATCCGACTCGAGAGTATCCTTTTCACTATGTCAACAAGCTCCCTTCTAGGCGGAGAATGCCGCACAATGTCGCTTACAATATTTTCCGATATTAAGCTAAATATTGAGTTATTGTTGAGGTAGAACCAACCTTTCTCTCAACGTATTTTGAGGACTGAAATACTAATCAATCTCTCAAATTTGATGTACAACGTTTGGTTATGAACCCCGGAATATGATGCTGAAATGCAACACAACAAGACTCTTGTAAATACAAGAAACTAAAATTTACAAAAAGTAAAACTTCAATGTCTTCTTGTTCTTCTCTTACTATAAATGTGATGGATGAAAATGGATCACTGCAATGATTTTTAGAACTTTAATAATGATCAAAGAAGGTATGAAATTGTGTGTAAAAATGAATGAAAAAATTATTACAAGAGGTAAGTTTATTGGTAACAAAAATTTGCTTTAAATAGGAAATTTCATCTGATAGATAGCCACAGATCCAAGGATCCTTCTGACAGGGGACAGTGGATCCGCATAGTTTTTTTTTACAAAACTTGGTGAGCAAGGAAAATCTGATTCAGTTTGTATTTAAATGTACTAGCTAAAAATGGTTTAAGATCTTTGCTAAAAATAATTTTATTTACAAGTCCAAAAAGAAAACATCGTGTTTAATTTGATAAATCAAATTTGATCATTTCTTAAATTAATTTGTCCTATTACTTAGGGCATCCTCAATGCATTAAAGCATTTTGAGTTGAATACAATGACACATCACTGCCCCGTCAACACACCACATCTTTATATAAAACACCCACAATGCATTGAACAACACAAAGTTTATTGAATTTTCACATCACTATTTTATTTTCCATGATTATGATAACATGTACATATATACAAATATATAAAGATACATTATCTTTTTGACACAAAACTACAATAATACTATGGTGCCTGCAAAGTAGAAAGTAGGAAATTTATATACAGATCTGACGCCCAAACAATCATTGGCGTAACAAATAACTCTTAGGGCCCATTTAGTATTGGGGTATGAGAGCTTATAGAATAAAAGATATTTCAAATCAAATATTTGGTATATATGATTCTTTCTAACACAAGGGGTAGAATGATAGATGCATTCCATAGTGCCTTGTCAGGTTTTGATGTTGGCATCAATTATTCTCATTTAGATATTTGTGCATTGCAATCTCAACCCCACATCAATTTGATATTTCATTTATTTACCTATCTTTGTTGACTTTTTAGTTACAAAATATTATAAAATATTTTCAGTTCAATTATTACTTAAATATATTTAAATCCAAATCCAAATTCAAATGCTAATCCAAATCTAAATCCAAATCCTAAACCCGCCTACAAACCAAACAGACCCTTAAAGACCTATGAGTTTATGGCATAAATGGTTTTTAAAAAGTAGAAACAAGAAAAACTAACTACTAGAAAAAACAACATTAAATTTACTATACGACCAATCATTTTATAATTTTAAATAACTCATTCTTACTCATTAATTAAAACACACAGTTGGTAGCCATTAATACGGTAATACCAAGTTCCAATATTTTAATTATAAAAGAAATAAATAAATACTATAATGGCCCACCATCAGTGTATTATACGAGTGCAAACAGAGATGACCAACCTTTTCACGAGCGCATGACCTGGCAACTTCACAATGGATTATGCGTATGCCACATCTTTATTGTGCGTTGCAAAGCTGGTGCATTGCGGATGGCCTTAAAATGTTTTATTCCAATATTGTTGTTAGATTTTTTTTCCAACGTGAAAGATATGGCTAGTTTATTAATAAAACATTTTCTTGTAATTATAAATAAAGTTGTAAACTAAAATTGAAAGTAAACTTAAAAATGTAAGTTTAGAGGATGTAAAATGTTATGCATTTGTAAAAATATTTTCTTTGATCTTTATGCAAATTATAATATATCATATTCATACCTTGAGTGATATTTGTCGTAAAACTATTAGTCTAAAACTTGTTTACATAAACTTTTGCTTGATACGTTTTATTTTTGTCTTTATCATTAATAATAAATAACGGTTTTGGACGAAAACGTATAAAAACGGACGAAAACGTGTAAAACGAACGAAAACGTATTAAAACGAATGAAAACGTAAGAAAATGGACGAAAATGAGTAAAAACAGACGAAAACGTAAAAAAGGACGAAAACGTAAGAAAAACAGATGAAAACGTAAGAAAACGGATGAAAACGTGTAAAAATAGATGAAAACGTGTAAGAACGGACGAAAACGTATAAAAACGAATGAAAACATAAGAAAATGGACGAGAACGTAAAAAAATGACGAAAACGTAAGAAAGCGGATGAAAACGTAAGAAAACGGACGAAAACGTATGAAAATTTATAAAACGTAAGAAAATGGAATTTTAAGTTATTTACTAACGGCCGTTAGTGTAAAGGACTAACGATGCGACGTTTAGCTGACGTGTATACATACAATAACACAAATTCAAAAGTTTTGTGTTACAATGAAAAAAAAAATAGTTGGCTACACACAATAACGAAAAGTGTCAAGTTCGATGCATTTTTTTGTCATTTTGCCTTTATTTGTATTAACAATCTCCCCCTTTTTTATGATGAAAAAACATAAACTCGTATTAAGTAAAAGTTTAGATACACAATTTTTAGTTATGAGTTTTATACTTTCTCCCCTTTTATTCGAAAGAAAAAGTATCCTGATGTTGACGTGTTTGAATTTCGTTGAAATATTGTGTTGATTACGTACTTGCTTGCCCCCTAGGTTGTTACTCTCCCTCGATTGGGGCAACCAAGGAATCGAGTTGTGTTGCTAAAATAAATGCTAGCACAAGTATAAAAGTTCACAACAACCACACATCTGTAATAGTAGTTCATTAAAAGAGAACAACTACAATATAAAGATATAAATAGAGTAGAAAATAAAACAAGTCCTAAGATAGAAGTTCTCAAAGGAACTTTAAAAGTCCTAAAAAGTTACTAATGAGAAAAATGAAAAATGAAAAATAAAGTTCCTAAGATAACACCATCCTTCATAGTTGTTTTTTAGCTAGTTTTTAGGTCGTGGCATGGAAGGCTTGTTGAATTGATGTTGGATGTAGGAGAAACGGAGATTGATTCTTTCGAGCAAGATGCGGACCTCTTTCCTTGTTTTTTTGCAACAATGGAACCATACCATATGCATGTCGCATGACTCGGTAAATTCCAACCATTCCAAAGGACCCATTGGAGATGGAGGTGGTTGTGGATTTTGAGGTCTTGGAGGCAAATCTCCCAAGTTCATAGGATATTGGTTAGGTTGTGAAGGTCTATGGTTTGATGGAGACAATAGCATATTCATTGGAGTATTTTTTGTAATCCGACATTAAAGGGTGTTGGCGCGGATGTTGATGTTTTTTACAGAGCTGATGGTGCTTGTCTTGGTGGTGATGGAGTTTTCATGGAGTAGTTGTCGTCGCTTAATGAGACGAGGTTGATAAAAAGAGGGCGCCTAATTTTTGAGCTAGTTGTTCCTTTTGGTTCTTCTAGTTTTGGATGAACTAGAGGAACTAAACATAGTTATGTTGATTGAGGTGTGAAGTGCAAGAGAAATGGTAAAGATGTTACATATTTAAAGAAGGATTTAAGTATGCTTTGGTTTAATGGGCAAAGGAATGATGTTTATTGATAATTGAAAAGGAATAAAGTTGCCCAATAACTAAGGGATTAAGGATGGGGTGTTATGAAAAAGAAAAAAGTTAAACAAAAAGAAAATCTAGCAGTCTAACGACTCACGGATCCACAGATCCCTTTTGTTGGGGACCGTGGGTCTGTACATACTTGATGACAATATTCCACAGTTTTTGTGACAATTTTGTTTTCTAATAATATTCAATGAAATTATGTAAGGAAAAAGTCATAAGGTGTAACCAAAAAAAAAAAAAAAAAAGGATGGAATGTCAAGTATGGACACTTGAGTACACATAATCATTATACCACAAAGTTCATAACATATATCAATGATTTAGGAAGTAGATTGTAAGGTTTTAAGTTTAGTAGGATGTAAGTGATTTCAAGAATAAAATGTATGCCTAAGTGTGTGCCTATATGAAAACAATGCGAAGATGTGGTTGTCTCGATTTAAGAAAATTAATAATGAGACAATCCAAATGCTCCTCTCTTCAATATAGCTCAATTGAGTGTATCAGAAATAAATATTAATTGCATATTTTCTTGAACACTCAAGAGAATTGTATGCATGCATGAAAAACGTTTTTGATTAGTATTAATAGTGTATGAAAATTATTTTCATGATTGTCCTAGTCTTGAGGATTCTTTTTAGAGAAATTATGGGAATTTCTAATGCAAGAGAAATGATTTGTGATGTCAATGAGTGCAATAAGTGAAATGCAATAGTCATATGATAAAGATTTGGAATTCCCAATTTGAATTTTGTGCAAAATAGAAGTCATAGACTCACATTTGAGAAGAAAGAAATCATTCACATTCGATGTGTGGATATGGAATCCTGTCTTGTTGTACGAATACATGGTACCTATGCCTAAGGGTCAAGGGCATGTGACCACCTAATTTTCTTCTTTCCCAGCTGGAAAACCACCCCCTTATGGCAGGAAAAGTAAAAAAAAAAAAAAAAAAAAAAAAAAAAAAAAAAAAAAAAAAAAAAAAAAAAAAAATCTTTTGCGGGACTCTGGTGCCGAAGCAAGACAGAGAGGGACTATTCTTTTTGAAGAGAGAGAATTACTTTTATTGGTTGTTTTAGGTAGTTGTGTGTGTAGTGGGTTATTTTTAAATGATAAAAAATAAAAATAAAATTAATAGAAGAGAGAGAAGGTGTTGCAAAGGTTAAGGGAAAGTTGAGGGAAAAAAATAAATGAAGTGTTTTTTGATGACGTGGAGCTGATGTGGCCACGGTAAAACCACTACCACACCCTCCACATTAAAGAACCATTTATCCGTGAGTACCTATAGTGGTTAGTCAATTTGGTTTTATTGTGCGAAGTTTGCATATGTTGCAAAGATTCCGCGTGTTTGGATTTTCGGCTATACCATATTTACCAATGGAAGGTAAATTACTTACAACTTTTCGGACGAAAAAGTTAAGTTGATAAGCCTACTTCTTAGTAAATTAAATTTTTGACCAATACTAGGAACACATTCGTTTGAACAAGTAGATTCAATATTTCATTTTCATTACAAGTGTGAATTGCATTTCGATGTATATTCTTATCATTTTGAGAAAGAACTTATGTAGCGTTTGGTATGCATGAATCAAAGCTGGAATGCAATAAATTATTACAATAGAATGAAGAATTGTTGTTTGTTTTGAATTACGTAATGGAATGGTTTATTCATTGGTCCATTCCTTTACGTCTATTACAACCAATTTCATTACATAGCCACCCCATAGTTTTTTCTCATTCCATTATGACTTGGTATCACATTTTGCCATATTTCATTTATTTCATTAATTTCCAATATCCATTACATTGTACCAAACAAAATATGTATATATTATATTCCATTTTAATATGGCAACAAAATAGGTCAATGGAACAGTAACGAGTCATTCAATTACTATGTTCATTCCAGGAAATCGTTGGTTACATTCCTTTATCAGTCCATTACATCGAACCAAACAGACCCTTATGTGGAAAACTAGAAGGGGGGGTTGAATAGTTTTCCCCGTTTCTCGAGTTTAATTTGTTTTGTTAGTTCAAAGGAAACAATCACAAATTAAGTTATCATACAATATAAACTAAAGGTAAAGAGATGAAAGATCAAACCACACAACACAAGTGTTTATAGTGGTTCGGCTTGCAAGAGATCCTTATCCTTGCCCTACTCCACTTCCTTGAGTTACTTACTCGAGAGATATCTTTCACTAAGAAACAAACTCCCTTCAAGGTGGAGAAAACCTTTACACGTCGCTTACTTCCTTTTCCGGTACTAAGCTAAACACCGGGTTCTTTCACTAGGTAGAACCAACCTGACGTCGCCTAATTACTTTACCGACACTAAGCTAGATGTCGAGTTCTTTACACGGGTACAACCACTCCCTACTCTCTTTGTGCTTTGAGGACTAAAGTACTAACCATACTTACTGATCTAACTGATACAAATGATAAGAAACACTTAAAGTGTTTACACAAAACCTATACTACAACTTGCAAACAGTCTGCTTGTTTGAAGCTTGTTAACTTGATCTTATTTGCTACAAAAGAAACATCAATGATATATATATATAACTACTGTGGTTAGTAACTAAAGTGAATATATGTGTTTTTCTTTTCTAAGTGGATTAATTAGATCAAATGCCAAGTCTGCTATTTATAGGCAAACAAGGCAAACCTCCCACGGATCCGGCAGATCCCTCAGAAGGGATCCGTCTTTGTACGGACTTGGATCCGTGGTTATGACAGCTAATGTTGCACATGAGATCTCCTCAAATCTTTCCATATCCTTGTGTTGTCAAATCAATATCTTCCAATGTCAACTATATAACTTGAGTATCTAATCAAGATATCACACAATCTTACCAAGATTGTATTTGTGATGTATACCATGATGTCACTTTGTAACTTTTAAATTAAAGTTTCCATTAAAGGAAATACACATGTATATGCAATATAATGTTAGTGATCATGTTAAATGAAAGATGTGTTTTGAAAAAGACTTTAACTAGTATTTATAATTTGCTTAAAGAATATACTTTGTGTTTGTCATGAACAAAACATAAGCGAAGATCGTAAAATATAAATAACGTTTTTAGTACGATATTTGTATTAACAATCTCCCCCTTTTTGTTGATGACAAAACCTAAATTATATTTTTAAGCAAACAAGTAAATATAGTTTAAGTCCTTTTAAAAATATAGATTAAGTTTTGAGTTATTCAAATTTTGATTACTATTATGAAATAACTTAGTATGAATCTAATTATGCAAACTTAATCCTTTTTCCTTTCTCCCCCTTTTTGTCGAAACAAAAAGAAGAGGTGCGTAGCGGAATGCGATTTTGAGAACTTTAATAGCTCCCCCTTGTTTTATACTCCCCCTAAATGGAGTAACAAGTAAATGATGCATGAACCTACAAGAAAGATTTATGAAATGCTCCCCCTCGATGTATACTTCTCACTTCTCGAGTACCAACGTATACTTAGAAGGGTATGATATGCTGCAAATGAAGTGTTAGTAATGAATGAAGAAGTAGAATGCTTGTGAAGTATTCTTCCAAACAATCCTTTCAATATGTTTTGACTTTTAAAAGTCAAAGTAAGTGTCTGATCATTATTTGTACCTAAAGCAATCATAATCAAGGTATAATATAGGCTATATAAGAATGTTAGTTCACAATTATAATGATAATATGCAATATGTTGATCACTAATAAGCATAAAACATCACATTCATAGATATTGAAAATTTTGTGACAAAAGTCACAATGATGATGTTACAAGTACAATAAAAAGACAATCTAGAAAGAAATAAAAAGTCCTAAACCAACAATGTAAAAGGTCCTAAATAACTAATCTAGAAAGCTTATATGATATATGACGTTTAGATGCTCAAGAATGTGTTGGACTAATGTGTTGAGAATGATGGTTCTGTTTGTACTGACAATGACTTGCTTGAATGAAAATGATGAGATCCTATGATGGTGTTCTAGACACTGAAGATGTTCTAGATAATGAAGTTGTGAGATGAAAATTCTAGATTCGTTGGTTACGAGAAGGTTGTTTGGTTTCTGAATGGTTAAAAGCTGACCAGGTACCCACGGATTGGGCGGAACCAAAATTTTGGTTCCGTCATTCTTATCTTAGGGTTCCGTGAGACCAAAATTGATTTGGTCATGTTTTGTCGTTTTGATCAAATGAAGGTTCAAGCTAAGGTTTATTTACTTACAACTATTGATTTGGTTTTACTAATCCTAATCAAAGTTTAAGGAGACTTAAAACTTCTCTTTTAAGAGGTTTGTTAAACACATGATTGTGTTTTCATGATGTTTTGGTGCAGAACTATAATGTTGAAATAGTATTGACTAATCTTAAAAGGTGTTCATCTTGTATGCCTAAATCAATTTTTGTGTCAAAACAAGATATCATTAATTATTTTAAAGCATAATCATACATTGAAAATTTGTTTGTGACAAAAGTCTCAAACATAAGATTACACATGAAGGTTCCTAGAGACGATAAAATCTTAAGAGTAATTATTGCGATGATACTACAAACTTCTATTTTGCTTGTTTTGATGATGACATGATAGAGGCAAGCCATTTAGTTTCTAAATTACTAGTGTCGTAGAGGTTAGAGACAATATTGTTGTCATCTTGAGTGTTTGTTTTATTGATCCACATTGATTCATCCAAGTGTTGAAGTGTGGTAATTATGTCATGTGATGGATCTATTATTAAGCTTGAAGATGAGGATGAGATTCTTTCTTTAGGTGGTGATGATTGTGGTGAGGGGTCAATTGTTGTGGAAACACTTGGTGAAGTGACAATTGGTGTAGCAATTGTTGTGGTGATGATTGATGTGATATGGTATTGAGGTCCATGAATCTCCGGATGGAATAGCATGGGTTCTAAGTTTTCAAGACTTATTTGTGGAGAATTGATTGATGTAGGTGGAAGATCTTCTAATTCTTCAAGATGTGGTTGTGGAGATGTTGGTGGTGTCCTAAAAAGTTCCATGGGTTTGAGTTTTGGTGACGATGGTGATAATGCAGACTTCTTAGTTTGTGGTGGAGTGGGAACGAGTGGTGGTGTGGTTGCTACAGGAGTAATGGTAGGAGGTGATGCGCGCGATGTGTCGTTGCGGTTTAGCAGTATTAATGCCTACTCAAGTTTTAAATTTATATTTAGCCGACTTATCAATAACACACACACTTAACGAGCAGTGTACCCGGTCAGTATGAATATAATGGTAAGTAGAGTGTCGATCACTAAGAGTGGAACGTATTATCTAGTTATTCTAATCAGTATTTTAATATATTAAGTTAGCTATACAATCTAATCTAACGCAAGGGGGTTCAGCCTGAGAGACTGGCACGATTTGGTTGCAATTAAATAATAAACTAAACCAATAGGCACGAATCAGCGAATAGCACACACGTACACAGATAAATACTCGAGACAATAAGAGGGCTGTCCTTATGATAAGTAGTTTGTCACTTGTTTTATTGCTAGTGTTATATGAAGTGTATAGTTCGATGCAACGCATCGAGATTAAGTCCTTTCTCGTTGGTTCTAATCTTATCGGCGAGTAAACCCTTAATGATTACTTATGACTATCCTATTTATCTTTCTTCTACTTTTCTACAGACCATAGAATGCATAGGCGATCTAATAAATAGGCGAGGGCAGAGGCATGGCGACCCGATCAACGCTCAGCTAGACACAGAGGTTATCAATGCACTAATAAAAGTCACCAAAGACATCAACATATAAACTTTAATTAATGAGAAAGCAGTTTTAAGGGAGTGCAATCTTTCCGTTGTCACATTACACAAGCCACCAATCTTGATGAATTAAAGTTTACTAACACAATAAAACAAAACTACTTAATGAATTAAACACATGCAGCACCTTCTTACAGCTCTTGTATCTTTGATTTGAGTGTGTCTTGTGCTCGCTATTCGACTGAATTCGTCCTTGGTTTCTGTACTTCGGTCTTCGTATATAATATATGCCTCTCGAAATTCGTCTGGTCTTGGGGTATTTATAGTTTCTGTCTGAGGGTAAGATGCGGCGCATCTAGTAAGTAGATGCGGCGCATTTACTTAACTTCGCGTGGGGTCCAAGATTATAATATTCAGGAATATTCGTACACCGCCAGAAGATGCGGCGTATCTTTATCTTTGGATGCGGCGCATGTCCTCTTGTATCTTGGATCGTATCTGGTGAAATATTGATAGTGATGCGCCGTATGTGATAAGTGAGATGCGGCGCATCTGGAGCAGATTAGTCTTGATCTTGTACATTTCAGTAGACTCTTAACTTCTTGCATGTTTTGCCCCATAATTAGTCCAAAATCGCCAAGTTTCACCAAATGCTTGTTTTCAACTGAGAATTACAAAAGTAAACGATTAAGTATCAATCCTCATACATAATATAATAAAACAAGTCAAATTAATAGGATAAATGATAGTAATAAAATGTACTTATTTGAGTTCATCAAATATCCCCCCACTTAAGCTTTACTTGTCCCCAAGTAAACCTTAGAATTAATCTTATGAAAATGTATCCTAAAAGATATTAGGATTTATTTTTATATTTAAGCATGTATTCATTTTTGTCATAATCACACAGCTAAACACTTAACGAATTAGAAGTAAAATAAAATATTTTGATAAAAGCAAATCTAATCGTTTCACTGTCCAGTCGCGACGAATATTCTATCATAAGCTTGGCAAGTATACACATCTCCCCCACTAAAGCCAAGGAATAACAAGTCTAAAGCGGTAAAAAGGGTTTTGAGGTTTAAGGGTTAATTATTCTTAGTCTCTATCGATCTCAAATTCCAGAAAAAGGCGACAAAATCACAAATACATGATCGAATCCACGAACACGATACTTGCAATTGCTCAAATCCTTAACTCGAATAGGCTAAAGATAGGTCCAAACTTCACCAATAATAATATATCAAAAAGGGCGACAAAATCATAAATACATAGCCGAATCCACGACTACGATACTTAAGATTGCTCAAATCCCTAATCTCAATAAATCAAAGGTTTGGTTGGATAAAGAATAATACAGGGCATGGATAATATTTGGGATATAAATTGGTGTAAAATGAAAAATAAACAAAACAAATAAATTAAAATCCTAAGTGTGGTTAATCACTATCCCAACCATCCCATGAATAAGACTCATATCATTGAATAACTCACGCTTTAACACTTGAAACACACGCTTTAGGTAGACACGAATTATACTCAACAAGATCTTAATCAAAGAATAAACCTTAGTTGACGTTCCCATAACTGCCAACTCCCATTCAATCCATAAATATATAACAACTCGTGGTGATATCGACCACTTACATAACTTTACATCGTTGGTTAAAAACAAACATCCAACTTTTTCTTTTTCTTTTTCTTTTCTTATTTTTTCGATTTTTTTTTTTTTTTTTTTTTTTTTTTTTTTTTTCTTAAACATAAACATAGATGTGTAAAATTTCACCACATCACTATAATGATAATTCTGGATAATTATTCCATACTTTTCATGACTTCAGAAATAACGGTAATAGTGAAAGTAGTAAACACACGAAAAAAAAACTCAAAGATATACAATATTTACTTTCACTCCAATCGCATTGTGCAATTTCCCGACCTAACCATAGATAATGAATTACGCACGCGAACACAGGTAATGTAAGGAAACACACTTTGCCTATAGCAATTAACCAACCACGGATTTTAATCTACAGGGTAGGCTAAGGTGTAAGGGTGTAACGAAACATTTTAACAAAGGTGTAAGAAACGAAAGGAATGGCTCTGAGGGTTTTTCTAGGGGTATCTTACTCTAAAAATGAGAGTAACAAAAGGGTTTATACGGGGGTTAACTAACCAGTGTAGTTAGCTAATAACACATAACATATAAGGCTTTTTGGGTGTAATCCTAGAAATTTACCAATTTAGACAAGTCATTCCAATTATATAAATAATACTTATTATGGTGGTCTCGAATAGTATACAAGCCAAGTTCTAAAGTTTGCAAGTCACCGGCACACTCATAGATTTGTGAATTTTGAAAAATCACAATTTTTGAAAATAACGTCATGTGTGCAGCTATGCAACTTAGACTTTAAACAAAAACATGCTAAAAATTTTAAATTTTGATATATTAAGCACATTTTAAGCATATTTTGAAAAGTTTAGGACAAGTAAGTGTTAAGTGTTCTAATTCTCCAATCCCCCCACTTAAGTTAAACAACGTCCCCGTTGTTTGTATGAAAGGTTAAAACTGGAAAATAAAAGAATTAGAACAGAAAAACTCCCCTGAGATTTGCTCGGTATGATCCTCCATTAGTATTAGAGCAAAAATCATCTTTCTTGTGGATTAGAACGTTTAAGCTTCATATTCGATGTATCCACAGGAAATGCAGGAATCTATAATACCACCAAGGATTCAAAATACACCTAAGATAAGAAAGGTTCAAACTTGCATAATACATTAGTAGTTAGGTAAAAATAAAACATAAAAATAAAAATGAAAATCATCAGGTCAGTCGATGCGCCGTATCTTATGGAAGAAGATACGCCGTATCGAGCCTGGAATAAATACGGATCAGAATAAAAGATGCGCCGCATCCTTAACCAGGGATGCGCCGCATTAAAATAAACTGATAAAAAGTTTTAAATTCGAAAATAAAATGCAGAAAAGTAAAATAAAGTAAGATATGACCATTGCAGGAGATGCGTCGCATCTCAGGATTGAGATGCGTCGCATCTCAGGATTGAGATGCGCCGTATCCTCTGCGGCCTGAAACAAAAATAAAACGAAATAAAGGATAGGATGCGTCGCATCTGTTTACCAGATGCGGCGCATGTGTTCACCAACCAGACTGCTAACAGTCTGTTGTAAGATGGCTCATTCCATGGTTCATCTCTCACTTCCTCTCGCACTCTCATGCTGAACTTAATGCCAGTCTTTGTCAAGCATATTAAGAAATATAAACTGAAACATCAAATACATAAATGAGAATATAGATTAGTACAATCCAAAAAGAATAATAATAATGTGCATGGAACAATGTCAATAAACACGTGGAATCAAAAGATCAAGGGTCAGTGTGGTCGTGTGGGTGGGTCCCTGAAGTGCTGGCATCATCGGTCCTAGGACGGACTCTGCGAGCATATGCACGTGTCACTCCCGCAACATGAGTACCATCTGAACGGGTGTGGGTAATACCCTGCTGCTCCAAAAGTCTGCTCACACTCATAACCAGCCACTCTGAGTCTCTCCTCATACCATCAACAATGCCTCTCAAGGCTCTCAACTCCCCCTCGACTGCCTCGACTCTCTGACCCATGGTGCGTACAGGGACTGGTGGGGGTACTGGTGCCTGCGGCTCCTCCTGATGGGCTGGAGCAGCAGCCGGAGGTCCCTGAGGGCTCCCTGCTCCGCCTCTGGTCCTGCAGCTCTGGCGGGCCCTAATGCTACCTAAACGTACTCTCCCATAGCCAGCTGGCATATTCCAAGCCTAACCAAGTAATTCCTGTCAATAACCGGGAGATGGGTCACCACAACCTCCAGCCTCGCTGGAATCTCCGCTCCAATCACTCCAAAATGGCGGGCCAGCCTAGAAACAAAATGCCCGCCAGTCATATGGCTCCTTCTATCTCTCCCAGCAGCTGATCGGTGGAGGTAGTGTGCCAAAAAGTGGGGGATGTTTACCGACAACCCCTCATCCATGCTCCTCAAGAGGAAGAGGTCCAGAGTGGTCACCTTCTCAGGTGACTGACCCCTCCCAGCAATGGTAAGTGCTATCAGACGGTGGCACAGCCTCCTCATCGGCTCCCTGATCAAAGTGTAAGAGGGGGTAGAAGTAAGGATGTCACCCCCCAAAGAAATCCTATCCCAGTAATCACTGAATAATGCTCTGTCAGAGACCGCTCTCAAACTATCATCCCAATATCTGGCAAACCCATCTAACTCAAGCTCCTCAACCGTATGCAAACCCATGGCCAAAATGAACTGTCGCATAGACATCTGCCTCGACACCCCACCCAGTCTAAACACAAGGGTGTCAGCAATATCCAAACCAGTATCCGTCTCTCTGTAGTAAAATGTACTAAAAAACTCCATCATGAGCTCCCGTACCAAGGGCTCGTCAATCCTGAACAGTCTCTCCCAAGCACTAGATCTGAACACCACCTCCTCATCATCTCCAGTAACTATCATCTCCATCCTATGCTGTAAACTCTCAGCAGCATGTCCTGCCCCAATCAATCCCACATCATCAAAATCCAAAACATGTACCCTGAATATCCTCCTAAAGTAAATCGACTCAAGTCTCCGTAAGTAATCCTCCAAGGTGCCAGGGGTTAGTCCCATATTCTCGAAACGTAACCACTGGTGTCTTTGTGCAACTTCTGGTAGTTCCATCTGAAATAAATTTTCAAAGTTAGTAAGCAGTCTGTAAGTGAGATAGATACGGCGCATCTGATTTAATCAGTGCGGCGTATCTGCACAAAGTATAAGGGATGCGGAGCAAGAAATGAGATACGGCGTATTGGGATGCGTCGTATCTAGATTAAGCAATACGGCGTATCTAGAGTTTTATTAATTTGGAAAAGGTCGTTACGCCGCATCAATCAACCTAGATGCGCCGCATCCAAAAGCATATCAGTTTAAATAAAGGGGGTCAGGCAGACTTTTCAAGAATCCGTATCCGTGACGTAAACTACCACTAAATATCACAGTAGCATATACCTCTTATATCTGTTCTAAAAGCTCATTACATTCTACTAATCCATCTTCCCGCTAAATATTCAAAGTCGAATTCAAAACCCAAAATTTTCGGTTAAATCAAACTAGGTCAGAAATTCGATGATTTACGCAAGTTAAACACGGGGAAGATCATCTAATACAAGTCCTAATCATATCTCTATATCATTTAAGCACAAATCGAATTAATCATATAAACCCTAATTTTCGTATCAACCAAGATTAAATCGAAATTGAGTAATTACCTTAATTTTATGATTAGGAGAAAGATTATAGATCGGATTAAAGGCGGATTCGAGATAAATGTTCGGATTTAGATTATAATTTCACTGTGTGTAAGTTCTTAACTGTGTGAGGTTTTCTGGTAAAGATTTTAGATCCGGCGCATTCCCGTCGTATTTATAGGGCAAAACGATGCGCCGTATTGAAAATTTTGGATGCGCCGTATCTATTTTAATTTTGTTGACTAGTCAATGAATCCTAGATGGTCAGAGATACGGCGCTTTGGATAATTAGATCCGCCGTATCGCTATATTAGTGAACGAAATTTAAATAAGGAACGTACCTTGGCCTCCGCAACACGATTCTTTATTCATCAAATTGGGGTAAAACGGTTATACCATATGATGTAATTTAATTCAAAATAAGAGCAATAGGCATAAACGTTTTATTAATGATTGCAACCTTATTGTTTAGTGGATAAGGATTTATTCCGAGGTTAGGAACAAATATCGTTTTAAAGCGTACAAAATTAAGATTACAATTTGAATCAGATGTATAATATGGATGATAAAATTGAGATTATAATGTGGAGAACTTCCCTTTGGGCTGGTTGAATAATCGAAGAGGTAACGTATGATCACTCCAGCTAGCTTCTCTCGGTTTGGTTCAGAATGTAATCTATCATGGTGATGCTTGAATCATCCTTTATCCTGAAAATAAACAACTTGCACACGAGAGTAGCGGACCAATCAAAGTAAATATCAAAAATCAACTATATTTATCAAATTATATTCGTCGTATTAACAAAAGTTAATGCGCCGTATCTTCGTTACGTTTCAAAATATAAGATTTTTGATTCAGAAGATGCGCCGTATCGATAAAAATCGATACGCCGTATCTGTTTAATAATTCGAAAACTGTTTTTAATTAAAATAACAGATACGCCGTATCTGCTAAAGCAGATGCGTCATATGGCGTTAACGTTTAGAAATTTTTTTTTATCAAAAACAGATACGCCGTATCTTGGGGAAAAGATGCGTCGTATCGAATTAATTAAACGCGTTGTGTTTTATAAAAATTAAACGCAATACGCCGTATCTGAGAAATCAGATGTGCCGTATCGTTTGATTTAGCTCAGTACAACGATAGCAGAATACAAAAAAAATACGAAAAATTAAAACAAATAAAAACACACGAAAATAAACACAAACAAAAGCAAACAAATAACACACAAAAACAGAAAATATGCAAAATAGTACAATGAATGCAAATTAATCTAATACACAACAAAATTAGCGGTTAGATAAAAAAAAATTAAAACCGAATTAAAATACTAATAAAATTAACAGATAATAACAATTCACTCCCCGGCAACGGCGCCAAAAACTTGATGCGCGCGATGTGTCGTTGCGGTTTAGCAGTATTAATGCCTACTCAAGTTTTAAATTTATATTTAACCGACTTATCAATAACACACACACTTAACGAGCATTGTACCCGGTCAGTATGAATATAATGGTAAGTAGAGTGTCGATCACTAAGAGTGGAACGTATTATCTAGTTATTCTAATCAGTATTTTAATATATTAAGTTAGCTATACAATCTAATCTAACGCAAGGGGGTTCAGCCTGAGAGACTGGCATGATTTGGTTGCAATTAAATAATAAACTAAACCAATAGGCACGAATCAGCGAATAGCACACACGTACACAGATAAATACTCGAGACAATAAGAGGGCTGTCCTTATGATAAGTAGTTTGTCACTTGTTTTATTGCTAGTGTTATATGAAGTGTATAGTTCGATGCAACGCACCGAGATTAAGTCCTTTCTCGTTGGTTCTAATCTTATCGGCAAGTAAACCCTTAATGATTACTTATGACTATCCTATTTATCTTTCTCCTACTTTTCTACAGACCATAGAATGCATAGGCGATCTAATAAATAGGCGAGGGCAGAGGCATGGCGACCCGATCAACACTCAGCTAGACACAGAGGTTATCAATGCACTAATAAAAGTCACCAAAGACATCAACATATAAACTTTAATTAATGAGAAAGCAGTTTTAAGGGAGTGCAATCTTTCCGTTGTCACATTACACAAGCCACCAATCTTGATGAATTAAAGTTTACTAACACAATAAAACAAAACTACTTAATGAATTAAACACATGCAGCACCTTCTTACAGCTCTTGTATCTTTGATTTGAGTGTGTCTTGTGCTCGCTATTCGACTGAATTCGTCCTTGGTTTCTGTACTTCGGTCTTCGTATATAATATATGCCTCTCGAAATTCGTCTGGTCTTGGGGTATTTATAGTTTCTGTCTGAGGGTAAGATGCGGCGCATCTAGTAAGTAGATGCGGCGCATTTACTTAACTTCGCGTGGGGTACAAAATTATAATATTCAGGAATATTCGTACACCGCCAGAAGATGCGGCGTATCTTTATCTTTGGATGCGGCGCATGTCCTCTTGTATCTTGGATCGTATCTGGTGAAATATTGATAGTGATGCGCCGTATGTGATAAGTGAGATGTGGCGCATCTGGAGCAGATTAGTCTTGATCTTGTACATTTCAGTAGACTCTTAACTTCTTGCATGTTTTGCCCCATAATTAGTCCAAAATCGCCAAGTTTCACCAAATGCTTGTTTTCAACTGAGAATTACAAAAGTAAACGATTAAGTATCAATCCTCATACATAATATAATAAAACAAGTCAAATTAATAGGATAAATGATAGTAATAAAATGTACTTATTTGAGTTCATCTGGAGGTGATGTTGTTGTATTGGATGAGTTTGTAGCGGGTGAATTTGAAGAAGAGGATATGTTGACTATGGGAGTCCTAATAGGAGTTGTTGTGGTGTCTGTGGATCTAACCGGAAAGGTTACATTACGAAGTGGGTTTGCATACCAATAAGGTCTGACACTAATTCTAGCCGTTCGTCTGTATGGTTTAGACATGTGAACTTTCTGGATGTGTGAATTTTGTGGAGGTTTAGTGTGCTATGATCATCTCTAAGGTTCTAATTTATACTTCCTAATTGTATGAAAATTGGTGTTTGGATTAAATGAGTGTGAATATCCATGACTTGAAACAAGATAAAGTTGTTTGTCCTATTGACAAAGTCAAACCATAGAAATGGAGTTGACATAAGAGTGTGTAGAAAAATGACTCAAAAGGGTTAAATTTGATTGATTAGTAGGAGTAAGTGCAGTCTGTGTGTGATGGGATAGAACAGATAAATCAAATTTTGCAAGAAAATATTCTTTGAATTTCATAATGGTTTCTAATGGTTTGGAACAGAGATTTGTGCAGGTCATATCAAAGAAGTCAATCCATTGAGCTTGGGTTGAGTGATGTGTTGTGGATTTGCAGTAAATACAAGGAGATATTGGAAAATCTTATGATTTGATATTTCCACGGATTTGACGGATCCCTAAAAAGGGTTCCTTATTTGTATCAGTTTGGTAACTCACACCTAAAGTTCAAAAATTTTAATTTTGGTGGGAAGTTTTGTTCCTAAGTTTCTAAGAATTCCTATATGATTCTAAGATGAATTATGATCAGTGAATGAATTCTTAAATGATACTAAACACTAAGATTTAAGAATCGAGATGAGTCGAAAAAGTTTTAGACTTACTGAGAAAGCTGCGGATCCAAGTAGTATCAAATGCGGAACCAAAGTGAGGGGTCCGCCAAATCCGCAGGTTGGCGGATGGCGGAACCAACGATAAGACTTGGCGGATCCAAGTTTAAGGATCCGTCGGATCCGTATCCTAATTTTCTAAAACTAAACAGAAGACTTGTCACATTTTGCGTTATTCGACGAAAACCCGAAAATTCATCTAGACCTTACTTAACATCTAATATGTATAGCAAAACAACTAAATGTGATAATATTAACACATGATTGATCATAGGTTAATCCGTTCTTAGAAACTTACCGTAGTAGGAGTTAAGCCAAACATAGACTTGGTAAATTGATAACCCCGAGTGTTATCAATCTGCAATAATTAGTTAGTTCGCATACACAAAATAAAACACAACCAAGTATGAAAATAGACCTGATCATTAAACTTCATCATGAATGATGTTAAACCAAACAGTGGCATAAGTTTGGAAAATTGATAACCATACGTGTTATCATTAGTTTAAGTAGAGTTAAAACATATAAGTATAAAGTACTAAAGACAAGTCTTAACAAACATAAAAATATGACCATATAGGGTCTAAAGGTTAACTGTTCCACACAATCATTTATTCTCGCTTATCTTTCAATAGTTTGAGTATTTTCTTTTGATCTTTTCGGAGTTTCATCATCCATCGTCCTGCACACTTTAGAACTCCCTTTGTTTGTCGGCTTTCTGCAGATTCATTATTGAGAGATGGAAGTTGACTTAAGTAATCTAATGGTGGGAGCTTTGAGTTAGGTAATCCATCTTCGTCACTAGCTGATGAAGATGATGAAGATGAAGATGAGAGGCAAGCTCGTTTCCCTTTTCCTACTTTCACTCTATGGTCACTAAGAGGGACAAAGGTGTCTTTGATTTCGGGGTAATCTGGGACAAAACCAACAGAATTTGGAAGGATAGGAGTGGAAGCTTTGAACAAACGAGTGAGTAGCATTCCATATGGCAATGTGGTTTTCCCTAGGACACGTATATCAACCATCCTCTTGGCGATATAGTAAGCAAGATTGAATCTTTGATGAGTTGAAATACAATAGAGCATATAGCACAGTCCAGCATTCACGTGATCTTTGTTACCTATAGTACTAATGACATTTGATCTTAGAATTTCTTCGAGTCTCTTAAACTCAGGTTTGAGTTCATTGAGTTCCATGGCAAATGGATCTCGATTGACATCTTTGCCCCGAAGTTTCTTAATTGGATTGGTTCTAGTGTTAAAAAGATGATCTCGGATAATTTCTTTACGAGTTAGGGGAGTGTCATATGGATGTTCCCGTCCTAGATTTGAATTTAGAATGGTTAAAGACCATTTGTCAGAGTAGAAGCATGTTCCTTCACTTGGGATGTGTAACACTTTCCCAAAATGGTCTAAAGGAAAATTGTAGGAGTTTTGGTTTACATTGAAGTTGATGCTAAATGATCCATTGTCATCAGAAATAAGTTTTACTGAGGCATAAAATTCGAGAATGAATCGAGGAATGATAGGTTCATCTATGTCGAGAAGTGAGTCAAATTGAATGGTGGCCATTTGTTCATGAATGTTTGTTTCTTCTAAAAATGAAGAGTCTACAGTTCTACCCTCATGAACATACCGACTTTCTAAAGCTTTGAAAAGTTGGACTTGCGCTTCTGTGAGTCCTTTTGTTTGATGATGTTTGGGTAGGTACTTCTTTGTTTTCTTGTGATCGTAATTGGTGGCAGGAGGCATGATTTTCCTAGTCATAAACAATTTTATAGTTTTAGTTACACTAATCTAAAATATATGAAATGTGGAAAAATATGGAGGTGTGGTTATTTTTTGACCTATTATGATGTTTGAAAATGTACGTTTTGTGACTAAACACTTTATACCCTAAACATTCCTGTTTGACGTTTTCTTTGATTTTGTATTAGCAATGTTTGAAATTCATTTTACCTAGTTGTGAAAAAATTTCTCATGGGGTTTTTGCAAGAAAATTTATTCTAATTGTTTAGAAGATTTGAATAGAGGTTTCTTTGGTTTTATTGAATTTTAACAAAATGGAATTCCTATTAACATTTGACAAAAGAAATATCTGTAGTGTCTAATTAAGAATAGTAATCTGAAATGTATTATTGAAATTACATGAACCCTAATTTTGAATTGAAATGAATTAGTGAACTTACAGTGAGTGATCAAGCACGAATTAATATGAGATGAAGGATCTAATTTTTGAGTTAGGGATGATGAGAGTCGATTAAGAGTTGATATTGAGGGTTTAATTAAGTGTGTAGTGCAGTAAGGAGTGTTTGGTAATTCATAGTCTGATTTAACAACTCACGAATTCGGCGGATCCTTCACAAGGGTTCCGCCCTTGTTGTCAATTGGATCCGCAGGATCAGAACAAGGTTGTGGTATTTCTGTTTTTGGTTAAATTAAGATTTGGACGAATGTTTTGATTACTTCTAAATATTAGTATGTTTTATAAGGAACGGAGATTTCTTTCTTGAGATGTTTGTAAGAGGATTTACCACTGTAATCCTTTTTGAGAGACTTTCTCAACATATTGTATCCACTGTTTAAATTGGGAATAAAGATAAAACAGTAGAGCTAAGTAATTGTTGAGATGAATGGTTGCAAGGTTGACGAAACAGGAGAAGATTGGCAATAGAGACTAAAGACATAAACTACGGGTATTTTCTCCACACTTCTCCTTAACCACTTAAGTAACAAGGAACGTTAGTTTCTTAGTGACTTGTGGTACAATGTCTCACATTGGTACACAACATGTTTAGAGATCCACCTAATTGTTATGATTTCATTATTTATGATCTAAGAATGATAGTTATACACAAGGTTTGGTGTTCTAGCATATTTTACTTAATGTATTACTACTTTTGAGGTTATCTAATGAATTTACTATTTTGATCCTTAATGCGAATGATTTTTATCCTAAATTTGCATGATTGAGATGAGTGAAAACATTTTTTATTCCTAGTTGTTTGGCACTTGAAGTTTTACTTATCATGCATGATTTTTGATCATAGCATATCTTGATAAGGAGAAGAGGTTCTACTAAGTTCGTTTGTGTTTCCATAACTTTAAGACATTTAGCTCAAGCTAGTGTGTACAGGAATAGGAGAATATGTTTTTCCTATATGTTCAAATTTTAGTTAGATAGCTTTGATTTATGCTCTTATTTCTAGATTTATCAATCTTACTTAGATTCTAGAGAAAAACTAAATTATTTTAATCTCAATGTTTTCTAATGGATGGGATTTGAACATTATCACAAACAACATTGTTTAGACCTATGTATTATCATTATGAGTTATGGCGAGATAAACCTTTATAATATGGTGAGATTATCCTAAAATTAATTTTCTTCCAAGTACCCTTTTTAAGGTTATGAATAATTGAGTTAGAACTTACTTAGGAACATTCATGGATGCGATAATCCCAAATGTGTTGGTTAAATCTTATCTTGGTTAGAGTCCTTGCAAGTTCTAAGAACTTATCCATGTATGGGTATTACCTAAGTGTTGAGATATAACACAAGAATATGAGACAACATTTGTCTTGAGGTGTTATATCCGGTTTTAGCAAAGGTTTTTAAAAACCTTTTCCTAGTAATCATCTTATCTTATACACATAGAATTTCTATTATTACATAGGTAGTAATAGTTAATCATACCACAAAGAAATAGTTATGAAATCATGAATTATCTATGAGAATAATCATTATGAGTAGAGTTATGAGAGTTCATACCTTTTTGATGATTAATACCAAGAGTGCTATTGATCGAGATGAGCAATTTAGTGATTAGAGAAGATACCTTTGTATTCATCAATGTATCTTGGGATTAAGTAAGATCATAAAGACCAAATCCTTTTAAGCATACCTAAAGAAAACTTGAGTGTTTGGTCCCCAATATCTCATGGGTCCTTTTTGGGTTAAACAACATATTACCATGGTTCACTAATATCTCCGAGATAGTCAAATGGTATTTGTCTACTAAGCTCATTTCTTATGTATGAAAATGATTCTATTGTTGTTTTAACTACATCCCTGTCTTTGATCGTTTTTGAATTAGTCTTACTTGAATGTTGATTTTTCTGTTTTTCTACTGTACTCACGGATCCTTTGTTTATACTACGCGGATCCAAAGTTTTGGATCCGTGGGATCCACGGGTTACCAACTCAGTTGGTGTGATTTTATTTTCATTTATCGTTTGACTTTCAAAATCACTTAAATGACCATTTTCCATAAAATCAGGCTTGAAGCTACCATGAGATGATTTAAGAATTCTCATAGTGTCATCTGCACAGTTTATGTGTTTATTGAATCTTTGAAACTTGAGATTTTGTTTTATATATTTGCTTGGTTTGAGTTTATGCGACTCTAATTTAAGTTTTATTTCTTGACATGATGTACAACATTCAGTTTCCATATTGTCTTCCAAGCTTTTAACTTTTTCTTTCAACTTATGTATTTTATTTATCAAGTATTCCTCTTTGGTTTTCAAGATCTTATTTTTGCTTATGACGTTTATAATGAGCTTACTTAATCTATTGTGTTCCATATCTAATGTGTCGTAGTCATTAAACATATATGAAGAGTCAGAGGATACCTTTTCTGTTTTGTTAGCCATACTATCCACTTTGTTGTCTTTTAGCATATCTTTGTTACCTTCACTGTTGAAACTAGATCTGGCTATAGTGCTAGAAGCTATTAACCCCTTTTTTCCTTTAGGTATCTCCGAATCTTTTTCCATTATTGCTAGATGAGCTTTGAGGTATCCTATGAGCTCGTCTAGTGTCATCCTTGAATGATCTTCAAAATCTTCAATATTTGTTGCTTTAGCTTTCCATTTTGGGTCAAGATCTTTCCTGTCAAAATACTTACTAGAAATGGATTCATCAAGAGCTTTAGGTGAAATATTGTGTTTAGCTAAAGTACTATTTAGATCTGAGTCTTTTGACATTTCAAAATGGTTTTTCCGAACTATAAAAACTGTTTTTGAGGGTTGGTGATCTTTGCAAGGATTTCCCTTCTTTAAAGTTTTCAAAATCGATTTGATCGTTTCAAGTTTTAAAATACAGTTTATTTTAAAAATCTTGAGTAACGTAGCTCTGATGCCAATTGTGGAAAACTAGAAGGGGGGGTTGAATAGTTTTCCCCGTTTCTCGAGTTTAATTTGTTTTGTTAGTTCAAAGGAAACAATCACAAATTAAGTTATCATACAATATAAACTAAAGGTAAAGAGATGAAAGATCAAACCACACAACACAAGTGTTTATAGTGGTTCGGCTTGCAAGAGATCCTTATCCTTGCCCTACTCCACTTCCTCGAGTTACTTACTCGAGAGATATCTTTCACTAAGAAACAAACTCCCTTCAAGGTGGAGAAAACCTTTACACGTCGCTTACTTCCTTTTCCGGTACTAAGCTAAACACCGGGTTCTTTCACTAGGTAGAACCAACCTGACGTCGCCTAATTACTTTACCGACACTAAGCTAGATGTCGAGTTCTTTACACGGGTACAACCACTCCCTACTCTCTTTGTGCTTTGAGGACTAAAGTACTAACCACACTTATTGATCTAACTGATACAAATGATAAGAAACACTTAAAGTGTTTACACAGAACCTATACTACAACTTGCAAACAGTCTGCTTGTTTGAAGCTTGTTAACTTGATCTTCTTTGCTACAAAAGAAACATCAATGATATATATATATATAACTACTGTGGTTAGTAACTAAAGTGAATGTATGTGTTTTTCTTTTCTAAGTGGATTAATTAGATCAAATGCCAAGTCTGCTATTTATAGGCAAACAAGGCAAACCTCCCATGGATCCGGCGGATCCCTCAGAAGGGATCCGTCTTTGTATGGACTTGGATCCGTGGTTATGACAGCTAATGTTGCACATGAGATCTCCTCAAATCTTTCCATATCCTTGTGTTGTCAAATCAATATCTTCCAATGTCAACTATATAACTTGAGTATCTAATCAAGATATCACACAATCTTACCAAGATTGTATTTGTGATGTATACCATGATGTCACTTTGTAACTTTTAAATTAAAGTTTCCATTAAAGGAAATACACATGTATATGCAATATAATGTTAGTGATCATGTTAAATGAAAGATGTGTTTTGAAAAAGACTTTAACTAGTATTTATAATTTGCTTAAAGAATATACTTTGTGTTTGTCATGAACAAAACATAAGCAAAGATCGTAAAATATAAATAACATTTTTAGTACGATATTTGTATTAACACCTTATATTCTTCATGTTTTAATCGAGTGTGGTTAAGCATGTAGTTTTGGTCATCTTTTTGGTATTTTTTTAAAAACTAATCAAACTATGAGTTCGATTTCTTGTTCGCACTCCAAACATGCAATAGGACTAGGAGATGATTATCAACCATATTTTGAATAATGAATTGATAACAACTCAAAATCTTTCTTGACCCTCTAGTCACTCGAAAAGCAAAAATAAATAAAATTTATGAGATGTGTTCCGTTAAGCCTAGTCCTAGTCATAGAAAATTAAATTGTTCACGTTTTAGTGGCTTTGTTAGAATATCGGTTATGTTATCTTTTGAGGCGATCTTTTCGATAGAGATATTACCTTTTCACATTGTCGCGGAGGAAATGTTGACGTATTTCAATGTGTTTCATACGAGAGTGTTGAACGAGATTTTTAATTAATTCGATGGCCCCGTTGTTGTCGCACATAATAGGAATGTCGTCAAGCTTGATGTCGTAGTCAACGAGAGCTTATTTCATCCATAGTACTCGTTGACATGCTTTTTCGGCGGACACATATTCGGCTTTGGTTGTGGAAATAGCAAGGGCCGTTTGTTTCTTAGAAAACCAAGATGTTGGACAACATCCCAAGAATGTACAAGCTCCACTAGTGCTTTTTCTATCCACGTAGTCTCCCGCATGATCAGAGTCGGCATAGACGATAGTCTCAATACCAGTATCTTTAGGATACCATAAACTTAAATGTGTAGTACTTTTAATATACCTAAAAATACGCTTAACGGCTTCAAGATGTTTTCGAATCCTCTTGAAACCGAGCGCATAGACAAACACTAAACATAATGTTAGTTCTACTAGCGGTAAGATAAATTATACATTTCACATATACTAAAGAAAAGGTTACACAAAGATAACCTGATTTGATCGTGTAGAAGAAAAGCCTCGTTCATTTCTCACGTTTTTCAAATATATTACTATTACTTATATATACAAATATGAACATGTAAAGAACAGTAAAACAAAATGGAACAAAAGGGGAAAATAACAGGGTCCAAATAGCGAAAATGGCCAAAATAATATATTTACAAACCATCGCCTTGAACTATGTGGTACAATACAAAAATTACCCAGTATTTTTAGCTAATTACTGATTTTAGTATAACAAACTTTATTTATCAAATATCTAACAAATATTTATCAAATTTCCTTATAAAAAATACCGATGAAAAGGTATTTAAATTTTGAATAAAATTAGTCAAATATTGCAATACTTTTGACTGATGTACGAATTTATATATTAAAATTTAATATATATTTTTTTAATAAAATAAAATTAAACACACCCTTAAACTATTTAAAAATTTACAAAAACTACCCTAATGCATCATATGTACAACTAATAATATGCTGGGGGTTTGTAACTTTTTTAAAAGAATTTTGCAAGAGATAAATGTGCCAAGATTGAAGTTTTCGCAAATAAGATATTGTCTATCTGAAGTAAGTCATGTAAAACTGAAAAGCAAAAATGAAAGTTCAAGGTGCCCTACATTGTTGGTGTACAAAAGTTTGATGTGTTTTTATAGCTAAAACCAAGGAAATATCATTATTGGCTAGCGAAGATGGATCGGTCTCAGTAGATTCTTCATTCCTCACCGACTTACTGAAAGAGAGTCTTAAAAGAGAGTTTTGTTACAATAAAAAATTGTTGATCCCAGTTGACTACTTGATCGATTTCCCTTAGCTTGTAAAGGTTAAGTAATATTGAATAGATTCAATACAACTTATGTAGAAACTGTTTTTGATTGTATTAAAGTTTATGCGGAATCTAAACTTTAATCTTAATAAGAACTAAACAAACAATATCAAACAAATCACTTCAATATTATTAATAATACGAATACTCTAAAGTATTAGGGTTTACAACCTTGAAGTTTTCTTAAAGAATCATGTATCTATCTCTATGCCTTAGGTCCTCCTTTTATAGACTAAGGAGTCCTAGTCGGCTTACAATTGCTTGCTATACAAGATAAATCTTCAAAGAATCTTTTCTATATTTATCTAACCAACTATACATGTTTATCTCATAAGCAATACTAAGTATACAGTCTAGCAGTCTTAACTCTAACTCTAGTAGCATAAACTCTTCAGCAGTAGTAAGTTTGTACTAGCAACACTAACTTCTCTTCTAGCAGCATTAAAACACTTAGAGTATTTTCCTTCAAGTTCATCAGCAGTTGAAACTTCAAAGGCAGTTGTAACTCTGAACAAGCAGTTGTAACTTGTTGTCTAGCAGTAGTAACCACTTGGTGTATTTTCTTGAGCATCTTCAGCAACACTAGCAGTAGTAAAATACACAAGCAGTTGTAACCTTTAGTACTAGCAGCAACAATGAATTAGAGTAATTTCCATCAGCAGTCTTAACCAAACAAGCAGCAGCAGCTCTAAAACCCAACAATCCTCCCCTAAACTTGATATTTTCTCCCAAAATCATCAAGTTTCTCTTTAAGCTTGAACAAACACTAAGAGGATGATCCCAAACAATTAATTTTGTGGCTTGTCCTTGGGTCCTAGATACTTTTCCATCTTCTTGAGCAACTGATAAACCATTTCATCATAAGGATATTGGAGTTGAAGTCTTTTCTTCCCATACAACATCTGATGTAGAATATCCTTATGAAAAGCTAAAGGATAGTCCTTTTCTACCAGCATGTAGATTATTAGCCCATGTGCAGCCAAATAATAAACTCCACAACTCTGATAAATCTTCCATTCTAAGACCGTGTTATGCCTTAGACTTCTCCATACTTCATCCTCATGAGTTGGTTCAAACATCACTTTCAAGTAATCCTGATGACTCTATCATAAATTTGTTCTGGTCTGTCATAACCAAACTTTCCTTAGTATAGCCTTCATAGAGTCACCATATCTTCTCTGTCAAAGTGATGAACCATTTGTAGAAAACTCACAAACCTCAAAGATGAACCATCAGCCCTCTTTATATCCCAATATGTTGTTTACCATGTAATCCTGACTTGAAATCAATAATGGGTTGTTTACCACTTAGAGGCTCTACATCCATGGCTATATCTTCAGGTACTACTGAAAGTTTAGTGTGAGCTTGCATTTGTTCTACATCATCATCAACTTGCTCAGTCTGCTCTTGCTCTTGCTCTGCTTTATGCTCAGACTTCTTCTTTTTACTGCTTTTCTTTTCCAATTTTTCACCTGCACTTTTTGAACTTTTACTTTCTTCTTTCTTTTCCTTAATGCCCTTTACCACTTCAGTATTCACAAAACTTTCAATCTTTCTTTTGGCAATTGTGCATAACTCTTCAATTCTACTATCATCCAAGTGTGATAGCTTCTTTTGTTGCTAATTGTCCATGTTCTTCAAATATGCACACATGAAAGATCTTCGTTGTGCTTTAGTGGGTGGCTTGTTCTTCTTAGCTGCTAATCTTTGTGCTGCATAGAACTTCTATCTTTCATCAATAAGTTCTTTCAGCATCCTAGCTCTTTCATCTATTGAATACTGATCTTGCTCTTCTTGTTGGAGTTTCCGAGCAAGTTCCCAATCAGCATCAACTTGAGCTCTTTCCTCATCCTATGCAGCAATCAACTCTGCATTCTTAGCATCTTTCTCTGTAGCTATTCTCCTTTGTTCTAAAATCTTTTGATTCTCAACCTCAAACTCCTTTGCCAAGTTTTCTGCAACCTCAGCATCAAGTTGTAGTTGCTTTTCTTTGGATAGTGGCTTCTCTACAGGCTCTTCAATAAGTATTCCTTTACCTTGGACCTGTGGAGTTGATTGTGTAGCTTGTGGTCTTGAAGATGGATCCTTTATGACAACACCTTTGGTTATTGGTTTTGAAGTCTTCAGCTCTGTTAGTACACTAGCAGCAGTAGTAACTTCTGGTGTAGTAGCACTATCTTTTGTACTAGCAGCAGTAACTTCTTTTGATTCTCAGCCTCAAACTCCTTTGCCAAGTTCTTTGCAACCTCAGCATCAAGTTGTAGTTGCTTTTATTTGGATAGTGGCTTCTCCACAGGCTCTTCAATAAGTATTCCTTTGCCTTTGCCTTAGACATGTGGAGTTGATTGTGTAGCTTGTGGTCTTGAAGATGGCTCCTTTATAACAACACCTTTGGTTATTGGTTTTGAAGTCTTCAGTTCTTTTAGTACACTAGCAGCAGTAGTAACCTCTGATGTAGCAGCATTATCTTTTGTACTAGCAGCAGTAAGTGGCTCACTAGCAGCAATAACATCTTGACCAGCAGTAGCCACATAGCTATCAATCACCACTTGGTTCCCTTGATTGTCAGCAACCACAAAATCCATTTCAGCACTCTCTGCACCAGCACTCTCAACATCCTTAGCCTCCCCTGAAGCTTTGCTATTATTCCCCTCCATGTTTGGGAGCATCCTTGTGAGCTTCAGAAGATCTAACCTTAGGTTTGGGAGTTCTTGATCTCTTGATTCCTTTTAAATATCTAACTCTTCTCTTCAAAACCTTAATTTCCCCTCCTTGAGCTTTGATTATACCACCTTGAGAAGCAGCTAGGTTTTGCAGATCAAGAACCTGTGCAGACAGCTTGGTACATGTGTCTATCAATTCATTGAGAAGTTCTATGCTATCCTCACCACTTCGGCTTGTGTTACCTAGCCCGAGAGGTGGATCATTGGAAATGTTAAGCTCAGCCTCAACCCTAGGTTGAGCATCTGAACCCTCCATAGTTTCCAGGTGACTAGGTCCTTCACCTGAATCAGTTCCATGAGGATCTGACTCATTAGAAGTTATCTTGGCTTGGGTCTTATTGATGTTACCACTGTCCTGTGCTGCTTCTAAGCTAGTCACAGTAGTGGCAGCCCTTACCAACATGTCACTCTCCACACCAGTGACAGCCTCATCTGCAATATTGGGTGTAGAACCACTAGCCTGAGGTAGCTCAGTGTTCTTTGTGTGAGTTCTACGTTTATAGGTCTTTTTGGGTTGTGGTTGTGAAGATGTTGCCAAAAGTGTGGGTATGTGATGGGTAACAACTGGGATTGCTGAACATTCACCCATTTAGGTTTGGGCTAGTGCCACCATTGTTGGAAACAAAGGTGTAACTTTCCCTGAAAAATCTTTTCCATCCCTCCTTATATTAGTAAAAACCTTTTTAGTAAGAGAGGGAGTGGGATAAACTCTTTTATGACTTTTCTTATTTACAAATTAGTTGTCCAAAAAGAGTTGCAAAAACCTTGGATAGATAAAATATTTACTTGAAGAACTATCCAAGTTCTTAACCAAACTGTCAAAAATTAATTTAGAAAAAATTAAATCTTTGATCATTTTCAACCAAACAAATTATAACAGAAGCTAAATTACTACTAAATTCGTTCCACCCAGTGGTCTTTGGACTTAGACACACTAAGACAGTATGGATTAAGAATTTCCACTCATGAGAGAAGTTTCCTTTGTAAAATTTTAAAGCATCAGTTTTTCTCTCATATCCCATCAGTGAAAGTTTTTTAGAAAGTGTAGTATTTGGAAGATTCTCAATGCCATTATGTTGGGAATTATATTTTGAGTTGATATTTGTGGAAAACTAGAAGGGGGGTTGAATAGTTTTACGCCTTTTTAATTTATTATAAAACCTTCGTATACTTTTAAAAACTTAGATTCAAGTTTGTTATGAAAATTAAAACTTGAACCTTATTATTAGTTATATATGTATTTTTTTAAATTGATTGCAAAAGTTTTGGTTTCTTGAATGGAGTTTCAAATTGAACTTTATGTGAAGTCGACCTCTAAGTAATACTAACAATTATATAAGCCTATGTGTATGAAAGTAATGACGATGTAAGTAAAGAAATAAATAAGAGATGGAAAGATCTAACCGAGACTCGAGAGATTTATAGTGGTTCGACTACAAGGACACCTTCCTTGCCCTACTCCACTCCCCGAGCACCAAGCTCGAGAGTTTTCTTCACAACTTCAATATGCTCCCTTATGGCGGAGAAAACCTTACACGACTTTGGCTTACACCGGCTTAACGACACAAAGCTAAATGTCGAGTTCTAATCGTAGCTAGAACCAATCTCACGAATTCACAACACAACTTCTTCACGACTTATTCACAATGGCTTCACGACTTGAACTCTAGAACTTCACGACTAGGACTTCACGACTTCAACACGACCGCTTCACAACTTCTATGCTACGGCTTCACAACTTCAACACAAGGACTTCACGACTATGACTTCACAACTTCAACACGACCGCTTCACAACTTCTATGCTACGGCTTCAAGACTTCAACACTAGGACTTCACGACTAGGACTTCACAACTTCAACACGACCGCTTCACAGCTTCTATGCTACGGCTTCAAGACTTCAACACTAGGACTTCACGACTAGGACTTCACAACTTCAACACGACCGCTTCACAGCTTCTATGCTACGGCTTCAAGACTTCAACACTAGGACTTCACAACCTCTACCTTACGGCTTCACGACTTCTACACAACGGCTTCACAACTTCTACTCTATGACCTCACACCTTCTATACCACAACTACTTATACAACTTCTTCACTACTTACACACAACACTAATCTATTATACACACCTTACACACAAATGAATGAATGATTTACAAACTTTGTTAGACTAACAACTTAAGTAACAAGATGATACTAAGTTGTAATACTTCTAATCTTGATTGATAGAAGTATTCTTCTTTTGCACTTGGATGGTTGAAGCTTGGATCACTTGGAAACCAATGCTTAAGAGAATATGATCAAAGGATTTTAGAAACTATTTACAAGGATTAGAGAGGATTTATAACAGAAAGTTTGGGGTGCAAAAGGTGAGTAAAAATCCAGGGGAAGGCTGGTATTTATAGGCAGAAAAACTGGATAGCTGGAACCTACTGGAGCGGGGCCGGCCCCCTTAAATAGGGGGGCGGTCCCCTTAATTTTAAGGGGGCCGCCTAGTATAATTAAGGGGGCCGCCCCTCCCTAGCCGTTGCCCAGTTTTGTCTTTTTGTGGGGAAGGTTTTTCTGGAACATTTTTACTGATTTTGGTTGAAAATTTGAATTCATAAATTTATAATGAATTAAACCTTTTTATTTATTACCAAAAATGTTTTTCTAAAAGATATAAAATGTTTTTGACATTTTATAAAAAATCTAGTGTTTAAGAAAATGTTCCTTTGATCATACAATGCATTAAGCATTAGTTCATTCATACCTTAAGTGATTTGAGTTGTAGAAATAGATATTTACAACTAAATACTTGTTTACGTCATAATTTTCCGATTAATGATTTTACATTTTGTGATTATCAAAACGTAGAGATATCGAAAAATATTAATAACGTGTTTAGGCATTATTTATATCAACAATCTCCCCCTTTTTGATGATTACAAAATCTAAACTCATTAAATCTAAAATTTAGTTTTTAGACAAGTATTTAGTGAGTTTACATCTATTGCTCCCCCTTTTTGAAGAATCAAAAAGGTTTGACCGACAAGTTTTAAGTGTAAAAGTGTCGTATGAGAACTCCCCCTTGATGTGTACTCCCCCTCGTTTGGGGGCACCAAGGAAGCGAGCTATGGAATGCTTGCAAGAAAAATGTTAGAAGCACAAGTATATGTAACAACATTAAGCAAGCATATATAATAAGAGCATTCATTTAATAAAAGTGTTGTGTATAAATACACAACCAAGTAGATTACAACAAAGGCATGCAAACATTCAAATAAAAACAACTAATGATACAACATAATCATCCTAGGAGTACATGATCTTCCATGGGGCTTGCACACAAAAAGGTTTTGAAAATTATTTTAAGCATTGCATATGCTTAATTGGGTGAAAATGGAGGTGGTGGTGGTGTAGTGGGTGAAGGAGGTGGAGGAGGTGGTGGTGGTGGGTTGGTAATCATGTGTTCAAGTGATGAAAACATGTAGTGTATCTCATCTCTAAGATCAAAGATTATAGTCCGGTTATGGATGCAACAAAGACAATTGTCATCATGGGCTTCAAGCAATGCCCAAGGTATGGGAAAGAATGGTTGTGGGATTGGTGATGGTGAGAAGTGAGCATCAAGAGGTGTGATGGGTGATAAGGAAATGGCAAGTTGTGTGGATGAAGGTTCTTGAGTGGATGGTGGTGATGATGCTCTTGGTGATGATGTTAGGTGAGTGTTGATGTAGTCATTGATGGATGAAGTGGATGGTATGGAGGAAGATGAAGCTCCATGGGTAGAGGGTGTTTGTGATGGTGCATTTGGTGCACTTGGGGATGAACTTTGAGGTGGTGGTGATGGAGTTTTGGTGTTATCTTGGGTTAAGTCAATAAAGAGTTGTTTTGGTGGTGTGATGACAAGTCTTTGCTTCCTTGGAGTCTTAGAGATGGAGGATTTTGGTGATAACATGGTTGTTTTGGAGGGTGAAGAATGATGGAATGAGAGGTGATTATATGGAGGGAATTTATAATATGAAAATGTGGTTGATTTTTGAGGTTTTGTAGTAAGATTCCAATACCAGTTCGTCCATAAGGAGAAATGGTAGCTGGGGCTAGATAAAAAGGGGTCACATGATGCAAAAGAAAACAGTGAATTTCGCTGCTCAGATGGCCGGTCCCCTTAATTGCTGGCCGGCCCCCTTAAAATTAAGGGGACCGCCTAGGGAATTAAGGGGGCCGCCCATCTGCTGTTTTCCCAGGCGACCAATATTTGAAAATTTTCCAGAAAAGGGTCATTTTTAGGGTGTATTTGCAGCAAGCTTCATTTGGATCATGTACATGAATAATGATTATATAGTAGCAATAACATATTAAGAAGAGTAATGTTTATATGTAAACTACTAAGATCATATTGTAAGCATGTCATAAGCATATATCTTAATTAAACAAAAAACAAAAAAAATGAAACAACACATTCATAGCAAACATATATAAGAAAGAAAGAAACTAACATTCATTAATTTAAAATGATTATGTGACAAACATAATCATTGTTACAACATACATAGTGCTTAAAGCATACATTTGTTAGAGAATTCTAATTTGCCTAAGAAATCCATTTGACTTGCTTGATGATGGATGTGGTTTTTGAAATGAAAACAACTGAGAGGGTGAGTAAATGGGACTAATGAAGGTATATGTTTGGGTGTGTGGAGGTTGGAGATGGTGATGGTGGAGACATTTAAGGTGGAGAGCTTGGAGTGGACCATGTTGGATGAGAGTTTTGATGTTGTTCAAGTGGGGATATTGGATTGGATCTAGTGAGAAGATACTCAATCCAAGTAAAGTGCTCATTTAGAGCAATGGTTTGTTGTTGAAGAAAGATGCAACAAGGACAATTGTTGACATGTTTCTCAGCTTGGTTTTTGTTGTGGGGTGATGTGGGAGAGCTAGATGGAGGTTGATCAAGGTTTCTTTGGGCTAGATGTAGGGCAAGAAGAGCACTAAGCTCATGAGCCTCCTTGAGTTCCTCAACGAACTTCAAGTGCTCGGATGAAGGTGATGATGATAAAGTGTTGTTGGTATGAGGGATGGATGATTGCACATGCAACATAGGGGTAGCATGTGAGTTGGTAGGAGGTGGTGGTGACACTCTTGGTGGTGGAGATGTTTGTGAACTTGGGTAATCATGAGTGGATGAAGATGGTGATGTGGATGAAGTGGATGTTCCAAGAGTGGTGAGTGTTTTTAATGATGCATTGGTGGGTTGAGTGTGAATGAGATTATGATTGAGGTTTTGGGATTGATCATAGGGAGATGAAGGGTTAGGAATGGATGATTGGTTATGTGTTTGAACAACATCATTAGTTGGGTTATGACAAGTTTCAAGCTTCCTTCTCCAAATTGGTCTCACCGAGATCTTAGCAACTCTTGAGGGTTTTGATTTTGGGTAGTTGGAGGATGACATGTTTGAGTGGATGATGTGAATGGGCATTTATGATGAGGAGGTGCATTTATAGTGAAGGAATGATGTGGTTTAGGAAGGTAAATTTTGGTGGGTGGTTTATGCCAAAATGTGTTTGTGAATTTTGGGAAGTATGGAATAAAATGGGTTGGAAATTGAAAAAGAGAACAGTAAGCCGGATCTTCCAGATGGCCGGTCCCCTTAAATAGGGGCCGGTCCCCTTAATAATTAAGGGGGCCGCCTAGGTATTTAAGGGGGCCGCCCATCTACTGACTTTCAGGTTACTGAAAATGGGTTTTTGGCAGAAATTTGTAGAAAAGGTTGTGTTTTTGGGTTTAGATTCAAGCAAGTTCAACTTCTTTTTGAGGCAATTTAGAATTTAATAACTCATGTATGCTAAGCACATTCAATTAAGCAATATTAATTATCATGCTACCTACTCATTTACCAAGAAGCATATATGTATATATAAACAAGAAAACAACATATAATTACCAAGTAATTCATACAACCATTATTATCACAATTAATTAGCTTGTTAATTAATCCTAATAAGTGTCAATGTGATGGGAAATTTGTGGTAGTATGGATTTCTAGACTTGGACTGATAGCCGTGTCAAATGGTTCACAAGCCAAACCTCTCACGAAGAAAAGTCAACTCGCGACGGTTTAAACGCGACAATCGATTATAATACCGGATAAGCGAATACCCGGGTCGTTCTCCTAGCGAGGCGTGAAATTGAGGATATCGTTTGAGGTTCGGTATTAAAATGCTTGAAATAACGAGGGTTGATTGGTTACTAAAATCTACTAAAAACGAAAATTAAATAACGTAAACCGGAAACTACGAACGAGTAAAAACGTAACAATCTATGAAAATTAAACCTATGGGTACCAAAATAATTTTCCTAAGTCCTAAATGAGAAAAGAAAATTTAAAAAAAAAAGAATTGTAATTTTTTGACTTTTAAATAATTAAATACGAATTAAAAACAGATTTAAAGAAAATAAATGATTAAAAATGCTAAATGGAAAGAAAAAAATCTGAAAATTTTTCCTAAAATATTTAATACAATCAGAACGTTGAGAAAAATCTAAAAAATGAAAAAGCTTTTGGAAACAATAAGCTAAACGATTCAAATAAGCTTATAAAGAAAAAAAAAAGGGTCAAAAGAATTAAAGGAGGAATATGAGACATAAAAGTCCCAAGGGCATGGTGGTTCGTGTGTTGTGTGGTGAGCTAAATGACTGGGGTTTGAGTCCCCAGTTTTGCAAAAATTTTAAACTATTTTTTTTTTTTTGGTTTTCTTTTTAAAAATAACTTAAGCTAATGACAAAAACCAATTTCAAAACTAGAAATATTTTTTTTTTACTTAACAACAAGCTCAGAATAAGCTTAAGCTTATCTGAGCAGTTGGTGTATGCTGAGAAAGAAAATGATGCAGGGCAAATAGCAGCCTAGGGGGGCTTTTCAAGGCCTCAACAAGCTACCAAATAAAAATCTTAAAATTCTAAAAAATTCCCATCAACTAGAATAGTAACCAAACTCTATTTAGAAAGAAAAAAAACTACAACTAAAAACACTTAAATTCGACTGAATTAAAAATCATAGAAATTTGATAAAACTGAGAAACTCAAAAAATGGACTGCTGGTGCATGTTTTGCACAGCTGATCTAGGGCTAATATAAGCTGGAAAACAAGCTTCTAAGGCCAATATAAGCTTAAACAGATTAACTTCACCCTACAAGCTACTTGTAAAACAAAATTCAAAATCTAAATCCTATATTAACTACTCTAAACTGAGATTGAAAAAAAAGGGCTAGTGAGGTAATAATAACAAATGCAGGCTGCTAAGGAATTTTAAAGCAACAAATAATACATAAGCTCTTAACTAATTTTAAACTACCAAGAACTAAACTAAGCAGTAACAAGCAACTAAAAGACAGACATTAAGCAAAATAGCAGTAACATAAGCAGTTTGACCAAGAAAATAAAGACAAGAAAAACTTAAAATTGCATTAACTGAAAATGAAATTACAATAAAAATTTAAAGATTACACTAAGGAATAAGCAAGTAAAAATGGTCAAAACTTTTCTAAATACATGAAAAGTGGGACAAAAATTAATCTGTGAGGAGAGTCTGCTATATATAGGCCCTCAACTAGGGTTTTCTTGTGCTTTCTCTGTGAGGGGAGTCTCTCTATGCTTCTTGTGCTTCTTTTTGGACCCTTGGATAATTTCTTGGTCTCTACTTCTTCACTTGACAGCCGTTGGATCCTTTTCTTGCCTCGGATTGCTGAGGTGGAGGGGGAAACAAACCCATGTGGGTTCTTTGGACTGGTGTGGTGAGTTAGAAGGGAGAAAATGACTGGTGGGATTAATGGAGGATTTGGAGGGAAAAGAGAGGATATAGAAGATAAACAGTAATCGGATTAGGGATTTTGACTGAGTTTGGGGGTTTTGACCCCGTATATTATTATTAGGAGGTGGGTCGGGTCATGGTGTTGTGGGTTGGACTGGGTTTAGTTTTCGTGGGCTGTGGGATGGATTCGTTTGGGTAAAAGGGTTTAGTGGGTTAAAGGTTAAAATGGGATGGATTGTTGGGTTTTTTTTTCCCGGTTAATATAACTTTGGATCCGGATGGGTATTTATTAGTAGGATAAAAATGGATTTAGTTAAGGACCGAAGTTGTAGACATGGGAACTTCAAGGACCATTCTGCCAATTCTTCAAAGTTCTTCAAGGGTCCATTTTTTCCAAATGAGAATAATCCAAGGGCCGTTTTAATATTTCTTGAGCTTGCATCAAATCCACATGAAAAACGACTTTCCCGGCTTCGGTTTTTTGACTCTTTTCCAAATCAAGCTCGGTTTTTGTTGTTTTTTTCTTCGTTTTTGTCCTTTTTTCGGGATATCCGTACCTGCATATTAACAAACACAAAAACACAAATATCTTTGGCATTTTGGTCAGTTTTTTGGTCGTTTTGGTCTTAATTTGATCAAGAAAAGGTATGTGTTTAAGCACATACCAAAATTCCCCCAGACTAACATATTGCTGTGTCCACACGCAATGTTATAAAAACACGTTTTTAAATCCAAAAATTTCTAATCTCTTTTTACTAACTTTGAGAAGTAGCAAAATTTTCAAAAGAGATTAAGAAATCTTAAGTTCTAAAAACTCCCCGATTTTCCTTTTTATTCTATTTTTGTATTTTCCTCATAATCATGTGACGGCTTTGTTGACAATCATTATCTCACGACAACTTTTAGGATCAACGAGTAGGAAACACAACTCATAAAGAAGTGACCATACGGATAAAATTCGTCGTTCCTGATTTTTCACGAGTCCCCAAACTAAGCTTAAAAACGAAATCATTGTCTATTTACAAGTTAGATGCCAACACTACCCATGAAAGTTACTTGTGTAATTACCTCTTGCTCCCATTTTTCCTAATTTCCTCTATTTATTTTATTTTTGGTGAGAAATGAATTGCTTCATATTCTCGTTTTGATAAGTTTTAGTGCCGATAAAGATACTAAATTAAGACGCTAAGTAGTTTTCAATCTTCTCTCGAGAACCGTTGCTTTGAAAATGAGGTCCACATCAAGGCTTTTATTTATATTTTTGACTTTTCCTATTTTTTTTTCATCACTATTTTCATTTTTTTTCATCATTTTTTTATTATTTTTTATTTATTTTTTTTTTTATATCACTAACTTTTCACTTACGTACCCTAAACGACGGAGCTTCACGGTTAAGTTCCAAGACCTTACACCTTCCGGAATAAAGGATCCAAGGGCCGTTACAACGGAGTGTTCCAAGACTCTAGACATTCCTGAAATGAGGATCCAAGGTGGTTAGACCAAGACCTTACACATTCCTGAACTAGAGGTCCAAGGTCCGGTGCAAGAGGGTAGCCAAGACCTAAACGCCTTCCGGAAATAAGGGTCCAAGGCCCGATCTCGAATCCGAAGCTTAGAGCACTTAACTTATTATTATACGTATTATTAAGTAACCTTGATGTGTACCTAATTTTTAAAACAAGAATTCTTTTAAGAAGACCAAGAACTAATTATCGGCAAAACCTAATATCTTTAATTATTCTTACAATTATATACGGTGAAACATTTTTGTGGGAGCAAAATGCCACAAGTAGCTTCGATGAGCTCTAAAGAGAACCAACTACTCCACGCTTAGCAACCTAACTTCTAAATAAACTCTATCATTTCTCGTTCTTCGCAAATTTAAAATCTTAAATAATAAGATCCGCGAATGCTTAGCCAAATAATCAAGCCATGCATATATAAAGTCGATACGGAAACTTGCAAACTCTTGAAAAGAATTCGCATTTTATAGCTCCTTGTGTAAAAGACTAGCACGAGCTTATAGATTATAAATGGTTAAGGGAACAAGCTAGGGCTCAACACGCCCGGTCAAGTCAGAATTTTATTCCTACTCTCACCAGCGGAAAGTCAACAAATATGTCAAAATTTATTATATTTTTGAAAGAAATTTTTAAAATTTTCTCATTTTTTGGACTTTTTCAAATTTTGAGGAAAAACGGGGTTGCGTGAGAAAACGGCAAAAATGCAAGGCAAAAATCAAATCGAAAGATCCCCCCCCCAGACTAAAACGAGACATTGTCCTCAATGTCTTAAAGGTAAGGGTTCTCCTACATAAATCTAAGGCCGTTTATTAATTATGCCAAAGATAAACGTAAAACGATAAGATTAAGGATATCGGATAAGCAACGAATGATGAATACTCGAGTGGAGAGAAGCAACCACGAGCACGAGAGTCTTCAATCATCGGGCAATCCTTGACATACACAAAAAACCACGAAACACAAGAATGGAAGAGGTAGCCCTCCTCACGTTTATTAAGAAAATAGAAAGAAGATAGATGGATAAGCATGGGGTGCCTCCCACGAAGCGTTTGTTTAGTATCGAGTCGGAAAGCTTAGACTCGCCCCGAATTTAATTGTCCTTGGGGGAGCAAGTGGAAGAGATAATCTCAATCGGACTTTCATTCAAGATGTTTGAATAAACATTGAAGCATATGAAAGTTCCACTCCGATGAGATACACCCGGCTTAGAAGAATGAGAGATGCCGGGGTCAAAGATGGTGTCTTCACTCCCGAAGGAGTGAAAGAGAGGAGAAGTCACCATGTAGGTGAAGAAAGGGAGAAAGACTCGAACGACAATGAGAATCCAATATTCATCATTAAAGCTCTTTGATTCAAAAACCTCGGGAGGGAGGGTCGGGCTGATATCATCGATAAGCAAACTCTTAGGATAGAGTACATCTCCCCCCGGGTCATGATCTTCATCAAAAGCAAAGTAATCATACTCCGGAGGAGGTATGATATGAGTGAGTTCACCGGAGAACTCCTCATGAAGAGAATCAATCATATGATGATCTGTGAGCTCAGGTTCCGTCACAGACTCATCACTCTCCTCCATCTGACTATCAAAGATAGGGTTATCTGAGATAAAAGTAAAGTCAGACCCGAAATCAAATAGAGGATTGGTGAAAGTCGTGTTGAATGCTTCGGAAACAAGCTCATCAAATTCTTTTGAAGGATTGATTTCAACTTCCTTCGGAGGGAGAGAAGGTAATGGTTCATCGTTCAATAGTTTTTCAAGAAAAAGAATATCTCCCTCCGGATCAAGACAAGAATCATCAATTTCCGGCGAAATTGATTCATCTTTAAGACAAGCATCGATCTCTTCCAAGAGAGGATCACTTCCCTCAAACGGAGTGAGGGAAGGGGAAGAGTCGGAAATGATAGGTGGAGTGGGATTGCCACTCGGAGGTTCATCTGATATTTGAAGATTTGCATGGGCACACTCCTCGTCATAAACGTCGCCGATATTATGCTTAAAATATAGAGCTCTTATAACTTGCCTCCGCTCTTCTTCTAATAATTCACCAATAGTTCTAGTATCTTCCTGCTTTTCAACAGGTGCGACAGCAACTGGTGAACTACTGCAAAGCTTCTGCTGGATGGGAGTGGTTGCAGCTGACGAACTCTCACAAACTCCCCACGTAGAATCCTCATCATCGTCATCATCGTAAACAAAAGTTTGACGATATTGGGAGCTTACTCTAGCTGCTTGTTCTTTAGCTAGAAGTTCTCCATAAGTTTTCTGACGAGGTTCTTCATGGGGAAGTCTTTTTCTAAGAAATTCCTTAAGATCATTTAGTGCATTTTGAAAATCACGGAGAATTTCTGGATTGATTGGCTGAGGTGGTGTTTGAATCGTTTCATACTGTGGAGGTTGGTCATGATAAGAATAATCATAATTGTTACAAGGACCACGCTCATAGACAAGCGGATTCCTCGTTTGACAATCAGAGTTATAGTGAGGACCTCCACAGTACTCACAACAATATGATTGTTGTGACTGATTCGGTGAATTGTATGGATAATGGTCATAACCGAAGTTTTGATTACATGGAACTTGCTCATAGACAAACATGTTCCCTGTTTGAAAATCAAAACCCGGGTGAGGACTACCTCCATAATTTTCACAAGAATGATATTGCTGGGGTGAATTTGATGTATAATATGAAGATGTGTTAAATCCGGATGATGTCTGATTGTTATAAGGGTTCTGCTCATAGACAACCATGTCTCCCGTTCGACAATCAAATTCCGGATGAGGATAACCTCCACAAAATTCACACAAGTATGTCTCCATCGGATATTGTGAGGGTTGGTTGAAAAAGCCGGGTGTTTCATTATAGAAATAGGGATTTTGGTCATAGACAAACCTGTTTCCCGAATCCATAATGTTACAACCGGGGCAGTTTCCACCATTTGGAGGACCCCCACAATATTCACAACCATAAGGGTATGATGAAGACATAGAGAAGAATTAAACGGATAGAGGGATAAAGAGATAGAATTAAACGGTTAAGAGGATAAGAAGATAAGAATTAAACGGTATGAGAGGGTAAAGAGATAAGAATTAAACATATAAGATGAGACGAAGATTATTTTTGGGTTTTTAAATTTTAGAAACATTGAAAATCACAAAAGCAAAAGGAAAAATAATTTGGAGAAGAAAATATTTTTGGGTTTTTCAAAGTTTTTTAATTTTTTTGGATTTTTGATAAAAAATATATTCACAAGATATATACGAAACTTCACGAGGAAGGATCTTCAAGTCACTAATCGTCAAACCGTAACGATATTGTCGCAACACACCTCCCCGGCAGCGGCGCCAAAATGATAGCCTTGTCAAATGGTTCACAAGCCAAACCTCTCACGAAGAAAAGTCAACTCGCGACGGTTTAAACGCGACAATCGATTATAATACCGGATAAGCGAATACCCGGGTCGTTCTCCCAGCGAGGCGTGAAATTGAGGATATTGTTTGAGGTTCGGTATTAAAATGCTTGAAATAACGAGGGTTGATTGGTTACTAAAATCTACTAAAAACGAAAATTAAATAACGTAAACCGGAAACTACGAACGAGTAAAAACGTAATAATCTATGAAAATTAAACCTACGGGTACCAAAATAATTTTCCTAAGTCCTAAATGAGAAAAGAAAATTTTTAAAAAAAGAATTGTAATTTTTTGACTTTTAAATAATTAAATACGAATTAAAAACAGATTTAAAGAAAATAAATGACTAAAAATGCTAAATGGAAAGAAAAAAATCTGAAAATTTTTCCTAAAATATTTAATACAATCAGAACGTTGAGAAAAATCTAAAAAATGAAAAAGCTTTTGGAAACAATAAGCTAAACGATTCAAATAAGCTAATAAAGAAAAAAAAAAAAAAAAAAAAAGGTCAAAAGAATTAAAGGAGGAATATGAGACATAAAAGTCCCAAGGGCATGGTGGTTCGTGTGTTGTGTGGTGAGCTAAATGACTGGGGTTCGAGTCCCCAGTTTTGCAAAAAATTTAAACTATTTTATTTTTTTTTTGGTTTTCTTTTTAAAAATAACTTAAGCTAATGACAAAAACCAATTTCAAAACTAGAAATATTTTTTTTTACTTAACAACAAGCTCAGAATAAGCTTAAGCTTATCTGAGCAGTTGGTGTATGCTGAGAAAGAAAATGATGCAGGGCAAATAGCAGCCTAGGGGGGCTTTTCAAGGCCTCAACAAGCTACCAAATAAAAATCTTAAAATTCTAAAAAATTCCCATCAACTAGAATAGCAACCAAACTCTATTTAGAAAAAAAAACTACAACTAAAAACACTTAAATTCGACTGAATTAAAAATCATAGAAATTTGATAAAACTGAGAAACTCAAAAATAGGACTGCTGGTGCATGTTTTGCACAGCTGATCTAGGGCTAATATAAGCTGGAAAACAAGCTTCTAAGGCCAATATAAGCTTAAACAGATTAACTTCACCCTACAAGCTACTTGTAACACAAAATTCAAAATCTAAATCCTATATTAACTACTCTAAACTGAGATTGAAAAAAAAGGGCTAGTGAGGTAATAATAACAAATGCAGGCTGCTAAGGAATTTTAAAGCAACAAATAACACATAAGCTCTTAAATAATTTTAAACTACCACGAACTAAACTAAGCAGTAACAAGCAACTAAAAGACAGACATTAAGCAAAATAGCAGTAACATAAGCAGTTTGACCAAATTTGACCAAGAAAATAAAGACAAGAAAAACTTAAAATTGCATTAACTGAAAATGAAATTACAATAAAAATTTAAAGATTACACTAAGGAATAAGCAAGTAAAAATGGTCAAAACCTTTCTAAATACATGAAAAGTGGGACAAAAATTAATCTGTGAGGAGAGTCTGCTATATATAGGCCCTCAACTAGGGTTTTCTTGTGCTTTCTCTGTGAGGGGAGTCTCTCTATGCTTCTTGTGCTTCTTTTTGGACCCTTGGATAATTTCTTGGTCTCTATTTCTTCACTTGACAGCCGTTGGATCCTTTTCTTGCCTCGGATTGCTGAGGTGGAGGGGGAAACAAACCCATGTGGGTTCTTTGGACTGGTGTGGTGAGTTGGAAGGGAGAAAATGACCGGTGGGATTAATGGAGGATTTGGAGGGAAAAGAGAGGATATAGAAGATAAACAGTAATTGGATTAGGGATTTTGACTGAGTTTGGGGGTTTTGACCCCATATATTATTATTAGGTGGTGGGTCGGGTCATGGTGTTGTGGGTTGGACTGGGTTTAGTTTTCGTGGGCTGTAGGATGGATTCGTTTGGGTAAAAGGGTTTAGTGGGTTAAAGGTTAAAATGGGATGGATTGTTGGGTTTTTTTTTTCGGTTAATATAACTTTGGATCCGGATGGGTATATATTAGTAGGATAAAAATGGATTTAGTTAAGGACCAAAGTAGTAGACATGGGAACTTCAAGGACCATTCTGCCAATTCTTCAAAGTTCTTCAAGGGTCCATTTTTGCCAAATGAGAATAATCCAAGGGCCGTTTTAATATTTCTTGAGCTTGCATCAAATCCGCATGAAAAACGACTTTCCCGGCTTCGGTTTTTTTTGACTCTTTTCCAAATCAAGCTCGGTTTTTATTGTTTTTTTCTTCGTTTTTGTCCTTTTTTCGGGATATCCGTACCTGCATATTAACAAACACAAAAACACAAATATCTTTGGCATTTTGGTCAGTTTTTTGGTCGTTTTGGTCTTAATTTGGTCAAGAAAAGGTATGTGTTTAAGCACATACCATGGACCAAGCATGATTTGAGTAAGTGTTTTTAGGCATTATTCAACAATGTTTGAAAGTAGGTTTTATTTGAGTGTGAAAATCATTTCAACAAGGTAGATTTGAATTTATTTCAAAGTGTTTTCATAAGGAAATAAAAAGAAGTTGTTACACTTTTTGGCTTTGATAAAAACATGTTTAATAGAGAAGTGACATAATCTTTTGAAAAATCATTTTCCAGAATATGAAGATTTGCATTTTTTTTTTTTTTTAAATTTCATGCTTGATTGATTAAGGCTATTGTCTCATGCTATCCCTTTCAATCAAATTATGCGATTTAAACGATAGTGATGACTAAATTCTATATGTTCGATAGAGAATACTTTATTTAATGCTTAGGAGGGTTAACTTAAGGTTTTCTAGTTTATTAACAAGTAATATGGATATAACAAATAGTGTGATGACAAAGCAACCTATCAAACTAAGCATATCTCAAGGCAGTGATTATCATTACTATATGCAAGGAGTAACTACTCAGGAAAGTTTAAAAAGAAGACTTATCTTAGGTCCAGTTTTTCTTCATGATATGAGGTAGTGAATTATAGATGAGTACCACTTCGTTCCATCCTCATTTTTGTAGATTAATAAGTCTTCATGCGCGTGTTTTGAATATGAGTAGGTTAACGCAAGATTGAGTTACATTCCATTTTGCGTTCATTATTATTGTTTATTCCGCTGTGCATCGTGTTATTCATTATTATTGTTTATCCCACTTGCTCTAAACAATCCACGAAGTTGTTTAATTATAACTTCACAATTGGTATCAGAGACAGGTTTGAGACACTTTAAGTGTATGCAGTTAAGTATGCGGAATCTACTTAACCACACTTAGAAGAATTATGATTTGTTTAATGGAACAGTAATGTATGTAAGAGCAATGAACACAGTAAGATTAACACCAAACGATTCAATATTATTACTTGAATAATACAAGTGATCTTGCTATCACTAGGGTTACAAAGACCTTGAACCTTAACAAAACTTTTATGACTGATATATATAAACGTATAACCTAGGATCTCCTTTTATAGACTTAAGGAGTCCTTTACAAGATAAGTATTCTACCGTATAATTCTAACTAATTAAGTTATACAAAAGATCTATTTCATACTTATCCTCTACAATATCGTATAAGACAGTTATCCATGCAGCAGTACCCTCAATATAACTAGTAGTACTAACCCAGCAGTTTGTACTGCTAGTTGTTTCTTTAATAGTCTTTAGTTATACACTAACAGTTTGTACTGTTAGTGCATTTCTTCAGCAGTACTAAGTTCTGTGACATTTAATTCCCAACAATCCTACCTTAAACTTGTGATTTAGCCCAAATCATCAAGTTTCTTAGAATTAAATGCATACCTTTGAGGATTGTGAGGACTCTTCCAAACACTATCTTCTTGACTTTGTCTCTTCTGCCTGCTGATAGATCTTTCTAACTAACTCCCTTGCCATTTCTGATTCTTCTTCTACCTTGAGTTTGGAAGCTAGCATAACGATCAAAGTACCTGCCCTAAGTGGATAGTCCTTTTCCACTAGCATGTAAACTTCTACTCCTGCTTTTGTAGCAACCTGATGAACACGAAAATTTTCAAATAATCTCCAAGTAGTAGACAAACCATGAGCTTGGAATCTCCACAGTGAGTCATTTGCATCAGGCTCATATAGTATTTTAAGTTCAACCCAGAGTTTCTTGTCCTTATCATCTGTAGGATCTGCAATTCTAAACCTTTCTTGAACTAAACTCCATAGCTTGTCCAAATCTTCTCTGTCAAAGGCTTTCACTATGTCTACAAAGAACTTATGAACTTCTGACTTTCCTCCTACCCTGATGATCTTCCATCCCTTGATTCTCCCATCTGAGTACACTTCCCAATCTATGATAGGATGCTTAGCATGAAGGGGATCAACATTTAAAGCTTCTGGGACTACTACCATCATTCCTTGTATCTGTTCATCAGTGATTATCTCTTCTTCTTCCTCAGCTGATTCTTCCTCAACTGGCTCAGCCTATTTTTCTTCTTCTAACCTTTGCTTCTTGGATTCCTCAGATTCCAATAGCTCTGCTCCTCTTTTTACACCTTTACTGGGCTCAGTCTCAATAATTGCACTTTCATCTCTTAAGTACTTCTGAATTCTTGTATGAGCTTCTATGTAAGCCTTCTTAATGTCTTCATTAGACATTCCTTTAAAGTAACTTTCCTTCCAGTAATCCCGATGTTTTAAGAAATTCTTCATAAACCTTAACTGTTCACTTCTTGAAGGAATTTTCTTCTTATAAGCCTTTTTCTTGCTTTGCTTCCTTCTGATCTCTTACAACAAGTCATTAAGTGCTGAATCTTGTTCTTCTGGAGTATACTTGGATCTTTCTTCTTCTTGTAATTTTGCAGCTAACTTGATTGGCTCTAAACAGTCAACTAATATTGACTAAGATAATAGTCAACAATAGTCAAACCAATTGAGCACGATCTCCCTGGAGTATAGTGTTTTCCTGGGTCGTTATATCCCAGCGAAGCGTGAAATTGTGTTTATAGAAGAATTGTGATCAAGTGCTATTGAACGGAAAAGGGTTTTCGAATTATTGGACAGGAAATTTAAAATGGGACAAAAACTGAAATATTATAAAATTTATGAAATTTAAAACCTAAAAATGTAAAATTAATTAAAACTTATTTTAAAAATTAAATTATATTTTTAACACTTTTTATCTAATTATTATTAATTATTTATTATTTAATATTTATTTAAAACTAATTTAAATTATAATAAATACTAAATAAACAAAGAAAATTCTAAAACTTTTTCTATAAATATTATTAAGTAAATAGAAGCTAAGAAAATTATAAAAATGAAACTTTCTTAATTAAAATTTAAAAAGATAAATTCTATTAAATAGAAGCTATCACTATTTTTCTATTTTTGATTTTCTTAAGGTCTAAAAATATGATTATATTTTTCCTGGATTCTATTTAATAAAATAAAATTATGAAAATTAAAATTATATTTTTCTGATTATTGTTCTATTTATTATGATTTAATTACTATTAGAAACTAATTAAAAAGGTTAAAAATATTAAATGACTTAGGAAAAATCTGAAAAATTCAAGATAAGTCAAAATTAATATTTAAAAGCTATGAAAAATAAAAGCAGAAGTTATCAAACCCCAATAAGCAGATTTGGGCAGATAAGCAATATGCAAATAAGCTAAAAATAAGCTAATAAGCACAAAACTTAACCAAATGCTCAGGACAGGTTCAATACACTTATATAAGCTTAAAACAACTTAAATCAAACAGATAATCCCACAAAATAAGCAATTGAGCACCAAATCAGTTGCACAATTAAGACAGAAAACTCAGAAAATAGCAAACTTGCAGGGCAAATTAAGCAGTCCAATAAGCTTCTGAGATGCAATCTAATGGGGGCAAAAGTGAGCTAGTAGTATGAGCTTTCTAGAAAACCAAAAATCATGGCCATAGCTTATCTAGATAAGCCATAATTTGGGTGAGATCAGCAGCCTAAGCACTCAGTATACACTGAGTGCTGATGTGTTTTGTGTTGTGCAGAAGAGTGCACAGACCAAGGGACCAAATGGGCTTTTGAGAATACACTATAATGACCTATTAGAACTCAGAAATGCTAATGACAAGGCCAAAATAAGCTTGTAGCTTAATATGGCTTATTTGGCCTACTTATGGGCTGAAATTTGCACAGGGCATAAAAAACTTGATTTCCTATCTATTATGCTAAAGAGATCTTGAAAACAGCTTATTATGGCTAAGTTAAGCTGATCCAAAGTTGGGATATTGGCCAATGTACAGTAACTACTAGTTTGACCAGTTGACTAGTTTAAACCAAACACCCCTTAACAAAGGACTGTGGTGGATTTGCAATTGAAAGTTTGATTTTAAGCTAAGAAATTTACTGAACTAAGTTTAACTGACTTATTTAAGTACTAACTAGCAACTTTTAACAGGAAAATAAGCACTAGATTAAGCTATGCTACTTATGGGTATTTTTGGTCTTTTTTATGAGTTTTGAAGTAAAATAAAGAAAATGCTATTAAACTACTGATACAACAGAAGAAATGAACTTAAAAACTAATGATAAGCAATAAGTAACAATAAAAAGCTACTAATAAGCTATTGCACAGTACACTATTGTTTACTGCTAAAAATTTAGAAAGCTTACAACTGTGAAGCTATGGAACTGAGGTACAAAGAACTAGAACCAATCTAGCTTGTCAGAAACAAGCTAGAAAACCCAGAAAATCCTTCCAAATCAGCTTATATCACCTAGAACAGCTTATTGGCCACCAGGTTGACTTTCATTGACTTTCTTGAATTTCTTGATTTCTTGAATTCAGAACATGATTAAGCTAAAATAAACTTACCACAAGCTATAATAAGCTTGCATAAGCTTATAGAAACAACTGATAAGTTATTTCAATTATCAATTAACTAAGTTTGAATTCTCAGTACACTTAGGATTTTAGAAACTTGAAATTATCATTAACTACTGGAATTTAAACAAAGATTAACATCAAACACACTAAAGTTACTTTGTATTGATTGTTAAAACCTTGAGATTACAATTTATTGCTACTGAAAGGGAAATACGATTTAAGCTAATCTATCTACTTGCTCTTTATGAGCTACATTGTTATCTATATATACTAAATTGAAATGGGAAAACCCTAGTCGACATCACTTAATCTTTCTGCACCCTTGATTGGCTTCAATTTGATCTCAATCGTTCAATTCCACTTTTGGCGGGAAAACAGGACAAGTGGAAAGTCATCTGTTTTAGTTAGTGAGAGTGGGGAAGAGGCATTAATTGAGTTTGGATTGTTAGGTAGCGTGTTTAGGAGGGGGGATGAGGTGGTGAAGCCAGCTGTTGAATGAGGTGGGGGGTGGTATTGGTGTTTTGGCGGTATGGTTTAGGAAGATGACGGGTTTGACTGGGTTTGACCCCAGTGGTTAACTCAGGGGTTGGATTGGGCTTATTATTGATTGGGCTTGGTAAATGGGTATTGGGTATAGGCTGGGTTTATTATTTAGTGGGATAATATTGGGTTTAAAGGTTTAGTATGATCCGGTTATAACCTTAGGGACCATTTGTGTAATTTTGGATTTTTGAGGGGTTAAACTGTAATTTCACCAAAGTTATCAAAAGGACTAATATTGCCAAGTGTGAATAGTACAAGGGTATAAAACATAGTTTTCCATTTTTTAAAACACCCGGGGACTAATATTGACATTTTTCAAACTTGGGGGACCAAAGTTGTAATTTTGAAAACTTGAACTTTAAAGGACTAATCTTGACAACTTATGAATCCCCAAGGACCTTTGATGATATTTAACATGTTTTGAATAACCAGGGACTAGTTCTGCCAATTTGTGAAACTTCAGGGACTGAAAATGACAATTATGCAAACTTTGTTCGTTTTTCACTTGTTTTCAATCTTTTTGTTCCTGAATCATATAAAAACACATTTTATGATATTTTCTGCATTTTGAAGCATATCTGCATGTTTTTAAATGATTTTGCAGATAAAATGTGACAGAAATGATGAGTATTTAGACACTCATCAATCCCCCACACTAAACTATTGCTAGTCCCTAGCAATCATTTATGAAGATTTAATGGATTTTATCTCTTTACCAAAAGCTATTACTTCTGGAGTAGCTAATGTTTTAGTATGTGATACTTTGGTACAATGATAACCAAATGATTTTGAGCAAACCATTAGCTGTCAACGGGTTTGATTTGTCTTTACCAGAAGCCGTTTGCTTCTGGACTAGCCAACTCTTAGATAAATTACAGTTATTATCTTTGGTGAGCTGATTACCAATCATGGTTTTCCACTGCCTTTACCACAAGCCATAACCTTGCGGGCTAGCCAACTGTTCACTTTTTAGGATATGGTGAGTCGAATACCATACAATTTTGGGCAAATTGTAAGCCATAAACGGATTTGATATATCTTTACCAAGAGCCGTTTGCTCCTGGATTAGCCAATTCTTATGTGGGTTAGACATGGCAGACAGATAACCATTTATTGCGTTCTAAGCGAGAAAAAATTTTAAAATTTTGGCCAAAATGGGGGTACTAGATGGTACATTTGATCAAATTCGCTAGAATTCCCCCCACACTTAGAACTGAATATTGCCCTCAATATTCAAAGAACCGGTTGTTAAACCAACACTTAGAACGTGAAAGGGAAATACTAATAGCCTTTTTTTTTTTCTTTTTTTTTTTTTTATATACATATTTACAACATGTGGGGCATCTCCCCCACACTAAGGTGAGACATGGGTGAAAACCCATGTTTTTACTACTGTTTTTATTAACTGAGTCGCTAGCTTGACTCGACCCCGAATTCATTGGTTCATGGGGAAGTAACACGTGGAAGAAACTATCTCAATCGGACTTTCATTCAAAATGTTTAGATAACCAATTGAACGTAAGAAAGTTCCACACCGATGAGATAAATCCGGAATTTAAACCAATGTTAGATGGACAATGCCGGGGTCAAAGGTAATATCCTCACTCCCGAATGAGTGAAAGATAGGGGAAATCACCGCGTAGGTGAAGGGAAGAAGAGAGATCTGAATAGCAATTAAGATAAGAACTTCCTCCTCAAGAATTGCATTTTCAAGGGGAGGAGGCAAGTCCTTAAATTTGATCTCAGGAATTTTATCTGTTTTCTCAACTGACTTAATTTCCTCATTATTAAGTTGTTTTGGTGGAAGAGGGGAAAATGAATCTTCGTTTAACAAATTTTCTAGAAAAAGGATGTCCCCCTCAGGATCAAGATAGTTATCATCAACCTCATGCGGAAGTGAACTATCTGGAGCAAGAAAAGCATCGACCTCATCCTAAAAGGGATCACTTCCCTCAACCGAAGTGAGAGAAGGGGAAGAGTCGGCTATGATAAGTTGAGAAGATGTGGTGGTATCCCCACTCACAGAATTATGAAAATAACCAAGATTTTCTTGAGAGTACTCCTTTGAAGTAATGTCAATGACATCGATTCGGTTAACCGAAGCAGAATCATAATTTGAGGAGTACCTCGACGTTTGATCATGGTTAAAGGTAACAACTTCATTACCCACACGCAAGGTGATCTCATGCTTAAATACATCAATAAGAGTATGGCCCGTTTTTAGGAATCCTCTTCCCAGAATTAGAGGAACCTTTTGATCTGCGTCGAAGTCAACAACCACAAAGTCAGCTGGAAAGTGGAACTTTCCTACTTTCACAAACACATCTTCGGCAATGCCGCAGGGATGAGATATGGTTCGGTCTGCAAGCTCAAGAGTCATGCAGGTAGGAGTAAGAGCCAGAAGAGAAAGTTTCTTCCATACTGAATGAGGCATCAGGTTGATGCTTGCACCTAGATCTGCTAAGGCATAGCATTCAACCATTCCCGGAAATACACAAGGTAGTAGAAACTTTCCAGGATCTCCAAGCTTCTCCGGAAGCTTTTTCAAGATAACCGCTGAGCAGTTCTCATTTAACGGAGTTTTAGCCATTTCAATCAGCTTTTCCTTGTTGCTTAACAATTGTTTGATTGTTGATGCAAACTTGGGCATCAGAATGATAGCATCCGTAAAACTTATGTCAAAATGTAATTCTTTAAAGATTTGAAAGAATTTGTCCATTTGTTGACTAGCCTTCTCACGGAGCTTTTGCTCATTTAAGCGCGATGGGTAAGGAATATAAGGTTTGGATTTAGGGGCAATGACTTCAGGAGTCTCTAAAGATTCAAAGACAACTCCTGGTTTGGATTTCTTTTTCTGGACAATCGGAGGCTGGACTTGTGCTGTACTTTGTGGGCTAGGAATTTGCACTTTGTCCGTGGTATCCTCCGTTTCTTTCTCCATTTCAAACAACTGAGGAGGAATAGGGCCAGCGGGCCCCTCATAAGCAGCACCACTCCGAGTGGTGATAGCTTTGACGAAAGTGGTATTTTCATCATCATCACTGTCATCAAGTACACTGATAGGAGTAGCATTTAGCATATTGGAATAAGCTCTGGCTGTTCTTTGCTCACTAAGTTTGTTTGACAAACTTTTAACCGTAAATCGGGAAAGAGTAGGATCTATTCTTGACGGTTGAGGAGCAATTGTGGGTGTAGAATTTTGGATAACCGAAGGTTGGACGTATTTAGCACTTCCATTGTTAGTGGGAAGTACCGGGTCCTTTGTCATCTTGAGTCCAACATGAGCTTTACCACTATGTGTAGTGACAGCTTTGAGTTCACCCCTTGGGTTGACAACAGTGTTACTTGGGAGACCTCCCGAGGTAGAAGGTAGATCATTTAAAGTTTTTTTTATGTCATTTATTTGGGTAACCAATAACTGGTTTGTCTGATATTGAGTTCTATTTGTCTCCTCTTGAGATTTTATGAATTGCCTAAGCAACTCATCTGAGGACGTCTGATTTTGGTTTTGGACATTCCATGGTTTTTGGTTATGATTACCCTGATTCTGACCTCGGTTTTGATTGAAATTTTGGGAATTGTTGAAATTTTGTCCCTGATTTTGAACAAAGCGATTTTGATTATTCTGATTTGGCACGCGTGGAAAACCAGGTGGGACCATAGCATTCGGTGCTCGGTACTGAGTCTCAGCATGCGGACGGTATTGATTTTGGTTTACTGCAGCTACGGGAGCTGGGTAAAGAGAAGCATCGGTTGCTTGACAATCATAATACGCATGTGGGCCACCACAAGTTTCACACACTTTGTTTATTGCTTTGATTTGTTCCGGTTTATGAATTTCACTCTTCAATTCTTTCATTTCCTTCATCATGCAACGCATTGAGTCCGTTAAAAAGGCTAACTCTGAGGAGTTACCGGATGAAGGAGCAGGAGTGACAGGAACATTTACTTTGTTTCGAGATATAGGAACTTTTGATTTATTTTCACAAATTTCAATCGCCTCTTTAGGTTGACGATTCAAGATATTGCCACCGGCGGCTGAGTTAAGTGCATCTTGATCGATTTGGGTTAACCCATTATAAAATGTATTTATCTGTTGTAACTCCGTGAAATCGTGATGCGGGCATTTTCTTAAGAGATCTTTAAATCTCTCCCATGCCTCTCCGAAATTTTCATCGAAACCTTGAAGAAATCCAGCAATTTCATTTTTTAAATTAGTCGTCTTTGATGGAGGGAAGAAATAATTGACAAATTTCTGCACTAGATCTTCCCAAGTTTCAATGGATCGAGGGGGTTCTTTATCCAGCCAAATTCGGGCTGCCCCTTCGAGTGAGAATGGAAATAGCATCAATTTGATAACTGTTTGCGGCACATTTTTGTAATTGATTGTAGAGGTCAGTTTGTTGAACCAACGAATGTGTGCATATGGATCTTCTCGTTCAAACCCGTGGAATTGGTTGGTAGAAACGAGCTGAATCAAATGTGTTTTCAGTTCAAAATGATCAGAATCGATGGGTGGTAAAACGATGGCATCTCTGTAACCCTCGGTGGGTGCACGGAGCATTTCCGCCATTGTGCGATTGTCTGCCATATTATCAATGAGAACAGTACGAATCTCGGGTTCGACTATTTGGGCAGCACGTCTACGATTACGTCTTCTCGGAATATCTACGAGTTCACGTAAAGGGCTTGATGACGTGGAAGAACGAGTGCGCATGCACTAAGTAAAATATTTTAATTAAATCAAGAACGAAGCAAAACACAAGTGAACTTAAACCAATAATCAAAAAGCGTACGGTAGCTCTCTAAAAAATAAACGCACAGAGTGGCGGAGAAGCAAAGGTGGGCAATTAATGCTCCTTAAAAACCCGCTTCTTTCAGTCCGAAAATTTAATGTCAGACTATCCTTAAACCTCCGTTATAGTTTCTTTATCAATCAAAGGTGAGCCGATATTCGCAAGTGATACAAAGGCAAGTTTTAAATCTGATGTTTGGGAACTTATTATGGTCGTACCCCCAGTTAGGTAGTACTCTGTCTTGGTTCTCGATGGTAAATTTTATTATTGTTATTTATTTAAACAAAGAAAACGGAAAAATATTTTTGGTGTTTTTTATTTTTTATATGATAATATATATAGAAAAGAAAAGAAAAATATTTTTGTTTTTTATATGGTTTATGGGAAATCGGAATACGGTATTTTTGGTACTCGATCCGTTAAACGAATTAACTTCACGAGCGTTTTGCTTTATATATATGATAAATATACAAGAGATAGAAGATATACACAGATTGGGTTTCAAAAACACGATACTGCAAAACGTTTAAAACACGCAACACACCTCCCCGGCTGCGGCGACAAAATTTGATTGGCTCTAAACAGTCAACTAATATTGACCAAGATAATAGTCAACAATAGTCAAACCAATTGAGCACGATCTCCCTGGAGTATAGTGTTTTCCCGGGTCGTTATATCCCAGCGAAGCGTGAAATTGTGTTTATAGACGAATTGTGATCAAGTGCTATTGAACGGAAAAGGGTTTTTGAATTATTGGACAGGAAATTTAAAATGGGACAAAAACTGAAATATTATAAAATTTATGAAATTTAAAACCTAAAAATGTAAAATTAATTAAAACTTATTTTAAAACTTAAATTATATTTTTAACACTTTTTATCTAATTATTATTAATTATTTATTATTTAATATTTATTTAAAACTAATTTAAATTATAATAAATACTAAATAAACAAAGAAAATTCTAAAACTTTTTCTATAAATATTATTAAGTAAATAGAAGCTAAGAAAATTATAAAAATGAAACTTGCTTAATTAAAATTTAAAAAGATAAATTCTATTAAATAGAAGCTATCACTATTTTTCTATTTTTGATTTTCTTAAGGTCTAAAAATATGATTATATTTTTCATGGATTCTATTTAATAAAAGAAAATTATGAAAATTAAAATTATATTTTTCTGATTATTATTCTATTTATTATGATTTAATTACTATTAGAAACTAATTAAAAAGGTTAAAAATATTAAATGACTTAGGAAAAATCTGAAAAATTCAGGATAAGTCAAAATTAATATTTAAAAGCTATGAAAAATAAAAGTAGAAGTTATCTAAGCCCAATAAGCAGATTTGGGCAGATAAGCAATATGCAAATAAGCTAAAAATAAGCTAATAAGCACAAAACTTAACCAAATGCTCAGGACAGGTTCAATACACTTATATAAGCTTAAAACAACTTAAATCAAACAGATAATCCCACAAAATAAGTAATTGAGCACCAAATCAGTTGCACAATTAAGACAGAAAACTCAGAAAATAGCAAACTTGCAGGGCAAATTAAGCAGTCCAATAAGCTTCTGAGATGCAATCTAATGGGGGCAAAAGTGAGCTAGTAGTATGAGCTTTCTAAAAAACCAAAAATCATGGCCATAGCTTATCTAGATAAGCCATAATTTGGGTGAGATCAGCAGCCTAAGCACTCAGTATACAGTGAGTGCTGATGTGTTTTGTGTTGTGCAGAAGAGTGCACAGACCAAGGGACCAAATGGGCTTTTGAGAATACACTATAATGACCTATTAGAACTCAGAAATGCTAATGACAAGGCCAAAATAAGCTTGTAGCTTAATATGGCTTATTTGGCCTACTTATGGGCTGAAATTTGCACAGGGCATAAAAAACTTGATTTCCTATCAATTATGCTAAAGAGATCTTGAAAACAGCTTATTATGGCTAAGTTAAGCTGATCCAAAGTTGGGATATTGGCCAATGTACAGTAACTACTAGTTTGACCAGTTGACTAGTTTAAACCAAACACCCCTTAACAAAGGACTGTGGTGGATTTGCAATTGAAAGTCTGATTTTAAGCTAAGAAATTTACTGAACTAAGTTTAACTGACTTATTTAAGTACTAACTAGCAACTTTTAACAGGAAAATAAGCACTAGATTAAGCTATGCTACTTATGGGTATTTTTGGTCTTTTTTATGAGTTTTGAAGTAAAATAAAGAAAATGCTATTAAACTACTGATACAACAGAAGAAATGAACTTAAAAACTAATGATAAGCAATAAGTAACAATAAAAAGCTACTAATAAGCTATTGCACAGTACACTATTGTTTACTGCTAAAAATTTAGAAAGCTTACAACTGTGAAGCTATGGAACTGAGGTACAAAGAACTAGAACCAATCTAGCTTGTCAGAAACAAGCTAGAAAACCCAGAAAATCCTTCCAAATCAGCTTATATCACCTAGAACAGCTTATTGGCCACCAGGTTGACTTTCATTGACTTTCTTGAATTTCTTGATTTCTTGAATTCAGAACATGATTAAGCTAAAATAAACTTACCACAAGCTATAATAAGCTTGCATAAGCTTATAGAAACAACTGATAAGTTATTTCAATTATCAATTAACTAAGTTTGAATTCTCAGTACACTTAGGATTTTAGAAACTAGAAATTATCATTAACTACTGGAATTTAAACAAAGATTAACATCAAACACACTAAAGTTACTTTGTATTGATTGTTAAAACCTTGAGATTACAATTTATTGCTACTGAAAGGGAAATACGATTTAAGCTAATCTATCTACTTGCTCTTTATGAGCTACATTGTTATCTATATATACTAAATTGAAATGGGAAAACCCTAGTCGACATCACTTAATCTTTCTGCACCCTTGATTGGCTTCAATTTGATCTCAATCGTTCAATTCCACTTTTGGCGGGAAAACAGGACAAGTGGAAAGTCATCTGTTTTAGTTAGTGAGAGTGGGGAAGAGGCATTAATTGAGTTTGGATTGTTAGGTAGCGTGTTTAGGAGGGGGGATGAGGTGGTGAAGCCAGCTGTGGAATGAGGTGGGGGGTGGTATTGGTGTTTTGGCGGTATGGTTTAGGAAGATGACGGGTTTGACTGGGTTTGACCCCAGTGGTTAACTCAGGGGTTGGATTGGGCTTATTATTGATTGGGCTTGGTAAATGGGTATTGGGTATAGGCTGGGTTTATTATTTAGTGGGATAATATTGGGTTTAAAGGTTTAGTATGATCCGGTTATAACCTTAGGGACCATTTGTGTAATTTTGGATTTTTGAGGGGTTAAACTGTAATTTCACCAAAGTTATCAAAAGGACCAATCTTGTCAAGTGTGAATAGTACAAGGGTATAAAACATAATTTTCCATTTTTTAAAACACCCGGGGACTAATTTTGACATTTTTCAAACTTGGGGGACCAAAGTTGTAATTTTGAAAACTTGAACCTTAAAGGACTAATCTTGACAACTTATGAATCCCCAAGGACCTTTGATGATATTTAACATGTTTTGAATAACCAGGGACTAGTTCTGCCAATTTGTGAAACTTCAGGGACTGAAAATGACAATTATGCAAACTTTGTTCGTTTTTCACTTGTTTTCAATCTTTTTGTTCCTGAATCATATAAAAACACATTTTATGATATTTTCTGCATTTTGAAGCATATCTGCATGTTTTTAAATGATTTTGCAGATAAAATGTGACAGAAATGATGAGTATTTAGACACTCATCAATCCCCCACACTAAACTATTGCTAGTCCCTAGCAATCATTTATAAAGATTTAATGGATTTTATCTCTTTACCAAAAGCTATTACTTCTGGAGTAGCCAATGTTTTAGTATGTGATACTTTGGTACAATGATAACCAAATGATTTTGAGCAAACCATCAGCTGTCAACGGGTTTGATTTGTCTTTACCAGAAGCCGTTTGCTTCTGGACTAGCCAACTCTTAGATAAATTACAGTTATTATCTTTGGTGAGCTGATTACCAATCATGGTTTTCCACTGCCTTTACCACAAGCCATAACCTTGCGGGCTAGCCAACTCTTCACTTTTTAGGATATGGTGAGTCGAATACCATACAATTTTGGGCAAATTGTAAGCCATAAACGGATTTGATATATCTTTACCAAGAGCCGTTTGCTCCTGGATTAGCCAATCCTTATGTGGGTTAGACATGGCGGACTAATAACCATTTATTACGTTCTAAGCGAGAAAAAATTTTAAAATTTTGGCCAAAATGGGGGTACTAGATGGTACATTTGATCAAATTCGCTAGAATTCCCCCCACACTTAGAACTGAATATTGCCCTCAATATTCAAAGAACCGGTTGTTAAACCAACACTTAGAACGTGAAAGGGAAATACTAATAGCCTTTTTAATATATATATATATATATATATATATATATATATATATATATATATATATATATATATATATATATATATATATATATATATATATATATATATATATATATATATATATATATATATATACATATTTACAACATGTGGGGCATCTCCCCCACACGAAGGTGAGACATGGGTGAAAACCCATGTTTTTACTACTGTTTTTATTAACCGAGTCGCTAGCTTGACTCGACCCCGAATTCATTGGTTCATGGGGAAGTAACATGTGGAAGAAACTATCTCAATCGGACTTTCATTCAAAATGTTTAGATAACCAATTGAACGTAAGAAAGTTCCACACCGATGAGATAAATCCGGCATTTAAACCAATGTTAGATGGACAATGCCGGGGTCAAAGGTAATATCCTCACTCCCGAATGAGTGAAAGATAGGGGAAATCACCGGGTAGGTGAAGGGAAGAAGAGAGATCTGAATAGCAATTAAGATAAGAACTTCCTCCTCAAGAATTGCATTTTCAAGGGGAGGAGGCAAGTCCTTAAATTTGATCTCAGGAATTTTATCAGTTTTCTCAACTGACTTAATTTCCTCATTATTAAGTTGTTTTAGTGGAAGAGGGGAAAATGAATCTTCGTTTAACAAATTTTCTAGAAAAAGGATGTCCCCCTCAGGATCAAGATAGTTATCATCAACCTCATGCGGAAGTGAACTATCTGGAGCAAGAAAAGCATCGACCTCATCCTAAAAGGGATCACTTCCCTCAACCGAAGTGAGAGAAGGGGAAGAGTCGGCTATGATAAGTTGAGAAGATGTGGTGGTATCCCCACTCACAGAATTATGAAAATAACCAAGATTTTCTTGAGAGTACTCCTTTGAAGTAATGTCAATGACATCGATTCGGTTAACCGAAGCAGAATCATAATTTGAGGAGTACCTCGATGTTTGATCATGGTTAAAGGTAACAGCTTCATCACCCACACGCAAGGTGATCTCATGCTTAAATACATCAATAAGAGTATGGCCCGTTTTTAGGAATCCTCTTCCCAGAATTAGAGGAACCTTTTGATCTGCGTCGAAGTCAACAACCACAAAGTCAGCTGGAAAGTGGAACTTTCCTACTTTCACAAACACATCTTCGGCAATGCCGCAGGGATGAGATATGGTTCGGTCTGAAAGCTCAAGAGTCATGCAGGTAGGAGTAAGAGCCGGAAGAGAAAGTTTCTTCCATACTGAATGAGGCATCAGGTTGATGCTTGCACCTAGATCTGCTAAGGCATAGCATTCAACCATTCCCGGAAATACACAAGGTAGTAGAAACTTTCCAGGATCTCCAAGCTTCTCCGGAAGCTTTTTCAAGATAACCGCTGAGCAGTTCTCATTTAACGGAGTTTTAGCCATTTCAATCAGCTTTTCCTTGTTGCTTAACAATTGTTTGATTGTTGATGCAAACTTGGGCATCAGAATGATAGCATCCGCAAAACTTATGTCAAAATGTAATTCTTTAAAGATTTGAAAGAATTTGTCCATTTGTTGACTAGCCTTCTCACGGAGCTTTTGCTCATTTAAGCGCGATGGGTAAGGAATATAAGGTTTGGATTTAGGGGCAATGACTTCAGGAGTCTCTAAAGATTCAAAGACAACTCCTGGTTTGGATTTCTTTTTCTGGACAATCGGAGGCTGGACTTGTGCTGTACTTTGTGGGCTAGGAATTTGCACTTTGTCCGTGGTATCCTCCGTTTCTTTCTCCATTTCAAACAACTGAGGAGGAATAGGGCCAGCGGGCCCCTCATAAGCAGCACCACTCCGAGTGGTGATAGCTTTGACGAAAGTGGTATTTTCATCATCATCACTGTCATCAAGTACACTGACAGGAGTAGCATTTAGCATATTGGAATAAGCTCTGGCTGTTCTTTCCTCACTAAGTTTGTTTGACAAACTTTTAACCGTAAATCGGGAAAGAGTAGGATCTATTCTTGACGGTTGAGGAGCAATTGTGGGTGTAGAATTTTGGATAACCGAAGGTTGGACATATTTAGCACTTCCATTGTTAGTGGGAAGTACCGGGTCCTTTGTCATCTTGAGTCCAACATGAGCTTTACCACTACGTGTAGTGACAGCTTTGAGTTCACCCCTTGGGTTGACAACAGTGTTACTTGGGAGACCTCCCAAGGTAGAAGGTAGATCATTTAAAGATTTTTTTATGTCATTTATTTGGGTAACCAATAACTGGTTTGTCTGATATTGAGTTCTATTTGTCTCCTCTTGAGATTTTATGAATTGCCTAAGCAACTCATCTGAGGACGTCTGATTTTGGTTTTGGACATTCCATGGTTTTTGGTTATGATTACCCTGATTCTGACCTCGGTTTTGATTGAAATTTTGGGAATTGTTGAAATTTTGTCCCTGATTTTGAACAAAGCGATTTTGATTATTCTGATTTGGCACGGGTGGAAAACAAGGTGGGACCATAGCATTCGGTGCTCGGTACTGAGTCTCAGCATGCGGACGGTATTGATTTTGGTTTACTGCAGCTACGGGAGCTGGGTAAAGAGAAGCATCGGTTGCTTGACAATCATAATACGCATGTGGGCCACCACAAGTTTCACACACTTTGTTTATTGCTTTGATTTGTTCCGGTTTATGAATTTCACTCTTCAATTCTTTCATTTCCTTCATCATGCAACGCATTGAGTCCGTTAAAAAGGCTAACTCTGAGGAGTTACCGGATGAAGGAGCAGGAGTGACAGGAACATTTACTTTGTTTCGAGATATAGGAACTTTTGATTTATTTTCACAAATTTCAATCACCTCTTTAGGTCGACGATTCAAGATATTGCCACCGGCGGCTGAGTTAAGTGCATCTTGATCGATTTGGGTTAAACCATTATAAAATGTATTTATCTGTTGTAACTCCGTGAAATCGTGATGCGGGCATTTTCTTAGGAGATCTTTAAATCTCTCCCATGCCTCTTCGAAATTTTCATCGAAACCTTGACGAAATCCAGCAATTTCATTTTTTAAATTAGTCGTCTTTGATGGAGGGAAGAAATAATTGACAAATTTCTGCACTAGATCTTCCCAAGTTTCAATGGATCGAGGGGGTTCTTTATGCAGCCAAATTCGGGCTGCCCCTTCGAGTGAGAATGGAAATAGCATCAATTTGATAACTGTTTGCGGCACATTTTTGTAATTAATTGTAGAGGTCAGTTTGTTGAACCAACGAATGTGTGCATATGGATCTTCTCGTTCAAACCCGTGGAATTGGTTGGTAGAAATGAGCTGAATCAAATGTGTTTTAAGTTCAAAATGATCAGAATCGATGGGTGGTAAAACGATGGCATCTCCGTAACCCTCGGTGGGTACACGGAGCATTTCCGCCATTGTGCGATTGTCTGCCATATTATCAGTGAGAACAGTACGAATCTCGGGTTCGACTATTTGGGCAGCACGTCTACGATTACGTCTTCTCGGAATATCTACGAGTTCACGTAAAGGGCTTGATGACGTGGAAGAACGAGTGCGCATGCACTAAGTAAAATATTTTAATTAAATCAAGAACGAAGCAAAACACAAGTGAACTTAAACCAATAATCAACAAGCGTACGGTATCTCTCTAAAAGATAAACGCACAGAGTGGCGGAGAAGCAAAGGTGGGCAATTAATGCTCCTTAAAAACCCGCTTCTTTCAGTCCGACAATTTAATGTCAGCCTATCCTTAAATCTCCGTTATAGTTTGTTTATCAATCAAAGGTGAGCCGATATTCGCAAGTGATACAAAGGCAAGTTTTAAATCTGATGTTTGGGAACTTATTATGGTCGTACCCCCAGTTAGGTATTACTATGTCTTGGTTCTCGATGGTAAATTTTATTATTGTTATTTATTTTAACAAAGAAAACGGAAAAATATTTTTGGTGTTTTTTATTTTTTATATGATAATATATATAGAAAAGAAAAGAAAAATATTTTTGTTTTTTATATAGTTTATGGGAAATAGGAATACGATATTTTTTGTACTCGATCCATTAAACGAATTAACTTCACGAGCGTTTTGCTTTATATATATGATAAATATACAAGAGATAGAAGATATACACATATTGGGTTTCAAAAACACGATACTGCAAAATGTTTAAAACACGCAACACACCTCCCCGGCAGCGGCGACAAAATTTGATTGGCTCTAAACAGTCAACTAATATTGACCAAGATAATAGTCAACAATAGTCAAACCAATTGAGCACGATCTCCCTGGAGTATAGTGTTTTCCCGGGTCATTATATCCCAGCGAAGCGTGAAATTGTGTTTATAGACGAATTGTGATCAAGTGCTATTGAACGGAAAAGGGTTTTTGAATTATTGGACAGGAAATTTAAAATGGGACAAAAACTGAAATATTATAAAATTTATGAAATTTAAAACCTAAAAATGTAAAATTAATTAAAACTTATTTTAAAACTTAAATTATATTTTTAACACTTTTTATCTAATTATTATTAATTATTTATTATTTAATATTTATTTGAAACTAATTTAAATTATAATAAATACTAAATAAACAAAGAAAATTCTAAAACTTTTTCTATAAATATTATTAAGTAAATAGAAGCTAAGAAAATTATAAAAATGAAACTTGCTTAATTAAAATTTAAAAAGATAAATTCTATTAAATAGAAGCTATCACTATTTTTCTATTTTTGATTTTCTTAAGGTCTAAAAATATGATTATATTTTTCCTGGATTCTATTTAATAAAAGAAAATTATGAAAATTAAAATTATATTTTTCTGATTATTATTCTATTTATTATGATTTAATTACTATTAGAAACTAATTAAAAAGGTTAAAAATATTAAATGACTTAGGAAAAATCTGAAAAATTCAGGATAAGTCAAAATTAATATTTAAAAGCTATGAAAAATAAAAGCAGAAGTTATCAAACCCCAATAAGCAGATTTGGGCAGATAAGCAATATGCAAATAAGCTAAAAATAAGCTAATAAGCACAAAACTTAACCAAATGCTCAGGACAGGTTCAATACACTTATATAAGCTTAAAAAAACTTAAATCAAACAGATAATCCCACAAAATAAGCAATTGAGCACCAAATCAGTTGCGCAATTAAGACAGAAAACTCAGAAAATAGCAAACTTGCAGGGCAAATTAAGCAGTCCAATAAGCTTCTGAGATGCAATCTAATGGGGGCAAAAGTGAGCTAGTAGTATGAGCTTTCCAGAAAACCAAAAATCATGGCCATAGCTTATCTAGATAAGCCATAATTTGGGTGAGATCAGCAGCCTAAGCACTCAGTATACACTGAGTGCTGATGTGTTTTGTGTTGTGCAGAAGAGTGCACAGACCAAGGGACCAAATAGGCTTTTGAGAATACACTATAATGACCTATTAGAACTCAGAAATGCTAATGACAAGGCCAAAATAAGCTTGTAGCTTAATATGGCTTATTTGGCCTACTTATGGGCTAAAATTTGCACAGGGCATAAAAAACTTGATTTCCTATCTATTATGCTAAAGAGATCTTGAAAACAGCTTATTATGGCTAAGTTAAGCTGATCCAAAGTTGGGATATTGGCCAATGTACAGTAACTACTAGTTTGACCAGTTGACTAGTTTAAACCAAACACCCCTTAACAAAGGACTGTGGTGGATTTGCAATTGAAAGTCTGATTTTAAGCTAAGAAATTTACTGAACTAAGTTTAACTGACTTATTTAAGTACTAACTAGCAACTTTTAACAGGAAAATAAGCACTAGATTAAGCTATGCTACTTATGGGTATTTTTGGTCTTTTTTATGAGTTTTGAAGTAAAATAAAGAAAATGCTATTAAACTACTGATACAACAGAAGAAATGAACTTAAAAACTAATGATAAGCAATAAGTAACAATAAAAAGCTACTAATAAGCTATTGCACAGTACACTATTGTTTACTGCTAAAAATTTAGAAAGCTTACAACTGTGAAGCTATGGAACTGAGGTACAAAGAACAAGAACCAATCTAGCTTGTCAGAAACAAGCTAGAAAACCCAGAAAATCCTTCCAAATCAGCTTATATCACCTAGAACAGCTTATTGGCCACCAGGTTGACTTTCATTGACTTTCTTGAATTTCTTGATTTCTTGAATTCAGAACATGATTAAGCTAAAATAAACTTACCACAAGCTATAATAAGCTTGCATAAGCTTATAGAAACAACTGTTAAGTTATTTCAATTATCAATTAACTAAGTTTGAATTCTCAGTACACTTAGGATTTTAGAAACTAGAAATTATCATTAACTACTGGAATTTAAACAAAGATTAACATCAAACACACTAAAGTTACTTTGTATTGAATGTTAAAACCTTGAGATTACAATTTATTGCTACTGAAAGGGAAATACGATTTAAGCTAATCTATCTACTTGCTCTTTATGAGCTACATTGTTATCTATATATACTAAATTGAAATGGGAAAACCCTAGTCGACATCACTTAATCTTTCTGCACCCTTGATTGGCTTCAATTTGATCTCAATCGTACAATTCCACTTTTGGCGGGAAAACAGGACAAGTGGAAAGTCATCTGTTTTAGTTAGTGAGAGTGGGGAAGAGGCATTAATTGAGTTTGGATTGTTAGGTAGCGTGTTTAGGAGGGGGGATGAGGTGGTGAAGCCAGCTGTGGAATGAGGTGGGGGGTGGTATTGGTGTTTTGGCGGTATGGTTTTGGAAGATGACGGGTTTGACTGGGTTTGACCCCAGTGGTTAACTCAGGGGTTGGATTGGGCTTATTATTGATTGGGCTTGGTAAATGGGTATTGGGTATAGGCTGGGTTTATTATTTAGTGGGATAATATTGGGTTTAAAGGTTTAGTTTGATCCGGTTATAACCTTAGGGACCATTTGTGTAATTTTGGATTTTTGAGGGGTTAAGCTGTAATTTCACCAAAGTTATCAAAAGGACCAATCTTGTCAAGTGTGAATAGTACAAGGGTATAAAACATAATTTTCCATTTTTTAAAACACCAGTACCAAAACCTTCTGAATCTTGAATTGAAGAAGCTCTTCTTGCATTGCTTCTACCCAGCTTGAGTCTTTTAAGGCTTTGAGAATATTTTTGGGTTCAGATTGTGAGAGGACCTTCACCTGCAACATTAGATTTATTTTCTAGAAATTGAACATGCAAGTTTTCCTCAACTTTCCTAGTTCTTGTGTTGTATACTCTAAATGCTTTGCTATTGAGAGAGTAGCCAACCAATAATCCTTCATCATATTTACCATCAAATTTGCCTAGATGGTCTAAGGTATTCAGAATAGTTACATGACACCCAAAAGGTCTTAGAAATCCTAATGCAGGAGTTCTACCTCTAAAAAGTTCATATGGTGTCTTGTTATGAGGTTTAACTACCAAAATCCTGTTATGCACATAGCAAGCAGTATTAACTGCTTCAGCCCAAAAAGTGATAGGCAACTTAGAGTCAGCTAACATGGTTCTAGCAGCTTTTATTAGTGTCCTATTTCTCCTCTCAGCAACTCCATTCTGCTGAGGAGTTCTAGCAATACTAAACTCTCCTCTAATACCCTTTTCCTTACAAAACTCATCCATAACTCTATTTTTGAACTCTGTCCCATTGTCACACCTAATGACTTTTGCTTTTCTATCCACTAAGTTTTCTATCTCAGTTATAAATGTTTTAAGAATGCTAGGAGTCTCATCCTTAGAACCTAAAAAGAAAACCCATGTGAACCTACTATAGTCATCAGTAACAACAAGGCAGTACCTCTTATGCATAATACTACTCACAGATGTTGGGCCAAACAAATCCATATGTAGCATAAACAAAGTTTGGTTAATAGAGTTAACAAGCTTGGGCTTACAAGAAGCCTGGTGTTGTTTGCCTTTGAGACAGGCAACACAAGTTTGGTCATTTTCAAATCTTTTTTTAGGCAAGCCTCTTACCAAACCATCCTTAACAATTTTATTAATGGTTTTAAAGTTTATGTGACCAAGTCTTCTATGCCATAACATAGACTCGTCCAATGTGGCTTTTTCAACTAGACAAGTAAGAGCCTCCTTAGGAACAATCTTCTTCATATCAACACTGTACATGTTGCCCTTTCTTGAAACTTTAAGTAGAACCTCACCTTCATCACGAATCTTAAAGTCTGGAGAAAGCACAAGACATTCAATGTCAGTAAAAAGAACTTTGTTCTTTTTGTCACACATTTGTGAGACACTAAACAGGTTATACTTAAGCTCTTGCACAAAGTACACATCTTCAAAGTCTAATTTACCGGTTTTAAGTGTACCTTTACCAGTAATTCTACCTCCTATTCCTCCCCCAAAGGTAACATATCCTCCATCCATTGGTTGAAAGTCTGAAAGATAGGACATGTTGCCTGTCATGTGCCTGGAACATCCACTCTCTGCATACCCTTGATCTTCATCATTATCCTGTAAATGTTCCTGCACATGAAATAAGGAAATTAGTTTCCTTGGGGTACCCAAGCCATTACTGACTTGGGTTTGCCTCGTGCATCAATATAGTCAAATCTTTTCAATACATTTGATGCACCATTGGACTGAAGTGGTCTCCAAATCCAGCATGCTGAGGCCTTAACAGCATTAGCCCTCTTTTCCCTAGCAGTGCTTTTAGAGTTACCAGTACTAACTGCTTGGCTAGCAGTACTAACTGCTGGCTTTGCAGTCTGCAGTCTGTAACTTTGGCTAGCAGTACTAACTGCTGGCCTTTTAGCAGTTTGTGGTGCATATTTGAAAGTTGGTTTTGCACCTTTAACTGCTGGTCTAGGGTAAACAGTCTTAAATGGTCTGGCAGTACTAACTGCTGGTCGAGCAGTACTAATTGGTTTTGGGCCAGACTTTATGAAACTTGTCCTGGGGGTTATTCTATCAGTATTGGGGTGAGTATGAGATCTGTTTGTGTTCACCCTTTGGTTAGTGTTCCCAGTTACCCTTTTGTTACAAAAAGCCTCAAGATGGTCAAAACTACCACAAGCAAAACAAGCCTTGTTATACATAACAAAGTCTTCACCTAGCTTATGTGACTTGAGGTTATTCCAGTTCCTCTGGTTACTTCTAGGCTTGTCTGTGGACCTATACATCTCACAGTACCTAACTGTTTTCTTAACTGTTTTAACATTTGATTTAGGCCTAACAGTTTCATGATTAACCATCTTAGGAACACTTGTTCCTTCTACCTTTTCTACTTCAGGTTTATCCACAACCTGATCTTCCTCATCATCATTAGATGTCCAGTCCTCAATGGTTGGAGCACTTGAATTCCTATCAGTGGATACCTTATCCTCAGGGAGTGAAGTGTCACTTGCACTCTCAAAGGGTTCACTGACTTCTACAGGCTTATCAACAACTACATTCTCTTTTGGATTAAGATCATATTCTAACTTAGGTTGTTGAAATTTAGGCAAACCTGTATGCTCTAGGTCTATTCCTAGGGGTGCAAGCACTCCTCTGTGAGGAGGTGGACATGTTTTATACCCCAACCCAGACTTAGCTTTATTAATTAACTGATATTCAATTATTTTGTTTACACCCTTAGAGGCATATTCTAAGGTTTCTACACTTAATTGAATGTTTTCATTAGCCTTTTTGATTCTATCCAACTCAGCTTTCAACAGACTAATTTCAGCATTCTTAATTGATAAATCCCTTTTAAGAACTGCTATATCATCAGCAAAAACCGACTCATTGTTCTTATAATGCACTATTTGTTCTTCTAGGACTGCTAAACCTCTCTTATGATTTGACACATTGTAATTAGTTTTGTTTAGTTCAATCCTTTGTCCATCATAGTGTTTCCTTAAAGTTTCTAGTTCTTTAAGAGCAGTACATGTTTTAGAACAACATTTAGCAGATTGTACCTCAGAGTCAGAGAAGGCCATAAGAGCCGTCTCAGTAGGTGCTTCCTCATCATCTGCCATAAAAATCGAATCAAAGCCTAGTCCATCAATAGCTACCATAGCCTTTGAGGTTGGCTCAGCTTCTTCCACAGCCTTGGGCTTGCTCCCATAACCTTTGTTTTTGCCATCATGTTGCCTAGGTCTCCTGCATTCCCTTGAAAAATGCCCCAGCTTGTGACAATTGTAGCATTCTACCCTTGATTTGTCAAAACCAGCAGTATCGTTGCTGCTGATGGTGATCTTCTTTCCAGTTCTCTGGTAGAATTTCTTAGCCTTCATGCTAAGAAGTGAGATCTGCCATTTGAGGTCCATCTCCTCCAAATCATCATCATTAATCTCCTGGAGGTCTTCATGATTCAGCATTGACCCATCATTCAGGCTTGTCAGGAAGGCACAATAGGTTTTATCATCCAAAATACCATTAGTACTGCTTGATGTGCTAGCAGTACTAACGTTTGGGTTAGCAGTACTAACTCCCACAGCAACCTTAACTTCTTCAACTGGACTTGAATTACTAGGAGATGACATGAAGGCCATGTTCCCAGCGCTTGAACTAGTTCCTCCAGCCTTCTTTACATCTTGCTCAATAATCTTGAAGTTGCTGTATAAGTCCATCAGGCTCATAGTATCAATGTCTGGCTTATTCTTCCAGACAACCACATGCATAGCCCATTCTGTAGGTAAACTTCTTAGGAACTTGGAGTTCAAATCTTCCTGTGGTATGTCAACACCAAGAACAGCCAGTTGGCTGACAATCTTCTGCAATCTGTTGAACAAGTGATCCAAGGACTCATTACTGGTTGCAATGAAGTTTTCAAAATTCTGCTTTAGGAGAGTCTTTTGTGTCTTCTTGGTGGCTTCATTCCCACCATATCTAGCAATGATTGCCTCAAACAAGGTCTTAGCATCCTTGTACTTGCTGAAACTCAAGAGTTGATCATTTGGATTGGTCATCATCAGCAAACTTCTAGCCTTGAGGTCATTTTTCTTTTGAAGCCTCTCTTCTGCAGTTACTGGAGAGGTCTGCACAACTGTCTCTAACTTACCATCAACTGTTGTAGTAGAAGTTGAAGGCTTGAAAGAGTTTCCTTCTTCAATAATTTCCCAGAGTGCATAGTCCTGCACTTGGAAATATTGTTCTACCCGCAGCCTCCACATATCAAATTCATTATGCTTGAGCATTGGCAATTTAGCAGCCATGTTTATTTGGGTAGTCTCCATGTCAATTACTTTCTCTTCTAAATCAATAGAATCAAACCTGTCTCTGATACCACTTGAGAGGATTGTTAAACACTTAGGATGTTACTCCTTTATAATGTGTTTGAGACACTTTGGGTGTATGCAGTTAAGTATGCGGAATCTACTTAACCACACTTAGAAGAATTATGATTTATTTAATGGAACAGTAATGTATGTAAGAGCAATGAACACAGTAAGATTAACACCAAACGATTCAATATTATTACTTGAATAATACAAGTGATTTTGCTATCACTAGGGTTACAAAGACCTTGAACCTTAACAAAACTTCTATGACTGATATATATAAACGTATAACCTAGGATCTCTTTTTATAGACTTAAGGAGTCCTTTACAAGATAAGTATTCTACCGTATAATTCTAACTAATTAAGTTATACAAAAGATCTATTCCATACTTATCCTCTACAATATCATATAAGACAATTATCCATGCAGCAGTACCTTCAATATAACTAGCAGTACTAACCCAGCAGTTTGTATTGTTAGTTGTTTCTTCAGCAGTCTTTAGTTATACACTAACAGTTTTTACTGTTAGTGCATTTCTTCAGCAGTACTAAGTTCTATGACATTTAATTCCCAACACATTAGCATCTCCTAGAATAAGATCTCTTCTAATAGATGCCTCTGTAATGGGGATCTTCTGCCCATCTACAAGGGCATAGATTTGTACTTCTCCATTATTAGTTTTGACCTTAGCAGACTGATGAAGCGAAAAGTGTACCGCTTTTAGGGGGTCATTTAAGCCCTAAATCGTATTTATTTGATCAAATATTGCCCTAAATCGTTCCTTTTGTCATTTTAGGTACTTTTGAGAAGAAATCTGGAAAAGGAAGCATTTTGGACGTTTTTGGAGCATAAAAGTGAAGAAAACGGCAAAGTCTCAAAATTATGCTGGAAAGTACCTTTGACGGCGTCAGGGATTGGCCCAGACGGCGTCAGGGATTGGCCCAGACGGCGTCACGGCTTGGCAAAAAAGATGGATATGAAAATTACTCATGATAAGCCAGAGAATTTTGCATGAAAAATCTGACGGCGTCACCCTTTGAAGTGATCAAGGTCGTCACGGCTTAACTTAAAGAGGGACGGCGTCAAGCTCAATTCTGACGGCGTCACCCCTTGATAGGCCAGAGCGGATTTTGGAGCACTAAAGAGGGACGGCGTCAGGAAGGCCATCCGGGAACCCTAAAAGCGGCGAGGTGACGGCGTCAGGATCTATAACGTGACGCCGTCAGCCCTTAAACTCTATATATAGTTTTGCAATTTTTTGTCATTAGTGTGGAACTTATTGTGTGTAATTTTGGAGGAGAAACCCTAAGACGAATTTCTGCCATTTTTAAGGGTTTTCATACCCTTGGATCTCCCATGTTTAATTGAAGATAAGTAATCGTTTAATCATTCAATATGTCTATGTGTTGTTTGATTACATCTTGTTCTTGTCTTTTGATTAACATGCTAGGCTAGATTTATCTTGTGTTTGCTTAGATCTAATGAAACCTAGCTATTGATTATTGGTTATTAGTGTGTTATTAATTGTATTGGATGATTGTTCATCGATGTTAGGCTTAAGAAAACTGGCTAACTTCCTATTCGGTAACTTGCTTGAACGTCTTAAGAAACATGAACCAATGCGTACTAAGGTTTTTATGGTTGTATTTAATGCATGAGCGAATTCTAGTAATCCCATGTTAGGAGCTTCTTAGCCGGCTCGACATAGGAGTGAAGTAGGAGCTTGTAGAGTTGGGGAAGTACGTACGCCACCCCACGATTGGTATTAAGGAATACACCCGTCATCCACGCGAATAATACACACTAATCAACCGGTAAAAGATAGTTAGGGAGTAAGGAAATCTAAGTAAACACATTTCTCTCCACATAAGTTTCACAACCTTTTCATTTTCATTATTTTATTTTATTTGCATTCGTAGTTATTTGGGTTAGTTGACTAGCAACTAATTCCGTCCACTCTTTCAAACCCGAGATTTTTACTTGCTTTCCATAAAATTATAAAAAACATAAAAAGAATCTTCTCTCACCCTTAAACCTATTAGAGTAGTTTTTCAATCCTAACGACACTATTCCCTGCGGAGAACGATCAATCCCCCGTACTTACCACTACACTATACTACATCGGTCAGGTACACTGCCTGGTGGGGTTGTAAGCCTCTTGAGATCCCTCGAGAGGTAAAACCTGTTGTAAGGTTGCAAAACCACGCATCAAGTTTTTGGCGCTGTTGCCGGGGATCGAACCCGGGTCACCCGCGTGACAGGCGGGAATACTTACCACTAGTTATTGTTTAGGTTGAAATTTTATTTTTATTAGGTCTACTCATTAGATTCCTATCTAGTGAGATTTTTATGTTCTTTTTATTAGCTTTCTCGTAGTCTATCTTTTCTTTGTGCTTTTGTTCGTAAAGTTTTTCCATTGACTCTTCCGTTCGCCATTATGGAGAACGTGAATCTACCAAATCCACGACTAGAGTTTTACATGAAGAAATATAATTTTACTAATTTAGATAAATCAAGATGGTGGAATGAAGTAATGAGAACAGGTTCTTACATAGATTTTAGTGAGTACCTTGAGAAAAGAGACCAAGTGCATAAAAATTTTGAGGAAATCACCTTAGGAGCCCCATCAAACCCTCAAAATACCTCATTAAGTGAAACCTATGCACCATATGAGCCTTCACCTAGGATAGTTTCTTATGAACCCGACCAAGATTGTGAGATGGTTAATGTTGAACTACCTAGGTGCATGCTTGGATTAGATTTCACCAAGACATATAATGAGTATGAGGAATCCTTTAGGCAAATGGAACATAGTGATCAAGTTATTGAGAATGATTCTTATGAATCGGACCAAGAATTTGAGATGAATAGAAAAGGATTTGAGATACCTAGGTGCATGTTGGGGATAGACTTCAACAAATCACATAATAAGCACATAGGTAATCAAGATAAGATGGAGGATAAAGTAGAAAATCCAAGTCCACCAAATACTCCACAAAACCCACCATCATTCGAGGCACCCACACCGCCCGTGACTTACCCGGAAAAAGTAGAAGAGACTTTAGGAATCCCGATGGAGGTAGAACCTTTGAACCAAACACAACTAGAGGATATAGGTTTGGACACTTGTAATGATAACCTTACTCTTAGTTCTAGGGAATTTCCTAGTGTTGATGAACCGGAACCTCAATCTTTGCACAACTTTCCATCCTTAGATTTACATCTAGGAGACAAAAGAGGAACCGACCCACCCACCAACCAATATTATCCGGGTAGTTTTAGGATGAAGGAAGCCATTCACTCACCCCCTTCACCTCACGTGGCATATTTCCACCCTAAGGGTGTGTATCGCTACTTTCACCCACACTTAATCCTAAGTGTAGGGAAAACCTCCCCTATTTCCGTTAAATAAGGGTAGAGTCAGGCTCGTGACTCGAACAAAAGCAAGCGCTTCTTGGGAGGCAACCCAAGCCTTATTTGTTTTGTGTGTTTATTTATTTGTTTGTTTGATTTTATTTGTTTCTATATGTGTGTTTAATTTTTATTATTATTGATTCATGTTCAAAACTAAATTGTGAAAATGCTTTATTTTGTTTTTAACTTCGTCTTAACTACATATAAAGGTATTTTGCAAAAGATAAGTGTAAGGGAAATCTAAATCGGTTTATTAGAACACAAATGGACATGAATCGTAATAATAATAAATTAACATACATATTAGTATTTGTTTGAGTCAAATGCTTGTATCGAGTCATGATGATGTTTTGCAGGAATTCCAGGAAGTAAGGTATAGGTTTTTCCAAAATTTTTCCGGAAACTTAACATGAGAATTCTGTCAGATCATTTCTGACGGCGTCAGGATTTACAACCTGACGGCGTCAGATTTGAATTTTCTGAAAATTTTGAAAGTTTTGTTTTCATAAAAAAAAAGTTTTTATTAAATCTCTAACTTATAATCTCCAGGAATCTGCAAAATAATCATTCCACAAGCATTATATCCTTATATATAGAATTTATCCCGCCGATGTTATGCAGGTTTTCGTGTTTGTTTTCTCAGGTTTAACAGGTTATTTTGGACAAGGAAATGTATGTGGAATCAAGCTTATGGCGATGCATTAGTCTAGAAGCTTCAACATTACCTTGGAAGAAAATCTAACCGTGTTACCACATTATCCACAAAACGAATCAGGGGAGTATTTGATTTCATTCTTTTACCTTTTCACTTTTACATTTTGTTATTTGAACATTGGGGACAATGTTCATCTTAAGTGTTAGGGGGGGTAAAGTACGATTAGAAAATGCTTTCACGCTTGATTTTTGTTTGTTTAATAGTAGATGTGTAATAAAACTGAGAGAAACACCTGTTAGGGTAATTTTAGTGCCAAATTTAAAATTTTTTACAACATATAGGAGTGAAACTTTGGTCTTAATGAGCATCTCACGGATAGGAGTTATATGACTAGCACAAAACCGTACCACTAAAAAATTTTCCACCCCAAAATATGTGAGGTTCGCCCCTAGAATTGGTAGGAAAAGCATTTATGCTATGATGTGTGTACCGGTAGCACTTAGATTCTAGAACTTGCGTTAGGACCATTCCGAGGCCACAAGTGAGACTACATTCGTGTAGTTAGATTTACTACATGATAAGAGGCATTAGGATTAACCCATTGTTTTATACCTGTGTTTTTGTTATAATTACTTTGGCTACATTGGTCAAGTAATTCTCCCACACCCTTTGCGTTGTACTCATTTTTAGTACACGATACCCCTAGTACACCCCTCAGAGCCTATCTTTTCGTTTCGACCTTTAAGCATTTTACTTAAAGGAAGAATTTGTTACACCCCACTTAAATGTACACCCAAATCGCCTTAGCCTACCTTGTATGCACTCATCTTTAGTGCATTATTGTGACTACATTTGTTTAAACCCAAGTTAATTATCTAATTGATTACATGGTTGCTAAGTCGAGTCATATCCTTGTACATATTGTTTTGGGACGATTGGGACTCATGGGTAAAGTACTAGTGTAATGGAGTAATGGGGAAGAACATCATTTATTACCCCCATATGTGCTAAATATTTTGAAAGTACTCCAAGTGTTTCGATTATCTTAATTCGAGTCAGTAGAATAGTTATTTGTAAAGTTATGTAAAAGTTCAAGTGTAAGGGGAATGCAATGCCCCTATGATGTATTATTTTGGATGGTAGGGAAAAAGTGTAAGTAAAAAAAAAAAAAAAAAAAAAAAAAAAAAAAAAAAAATCGAAAAAATTAGAAAAATACAAAAAAATGAGGAAAAGAAAAGTTGAAAAAAAACATACGGACTACCATCCCGTTTCATTTTATATTTATTTTATGTTTTTGTTATTTTGTTTTTAGCTTAAGATCGAGTCTAGTCTTGGCTCAGCAACATTGTATAGTACATGTAATTAATCAAGATCTTTAACTCGCCACCAGTAAAATATCCCTTATCCAACAAAACCGTGTTTATCATATCCCTACACCTCACGTTATAACCCATTTAAAAGTCCTCTTTGATAGTTTATCTTAGGTGCTTACGCCTAGTGGAGGAGGTTTTCGATCCTTTCCCAAGCCTATGGTAATCTATTTGCTATGACAGGTAGTGAGAGATATTATCCGTTTTCATTTATGAGATTTATTTTGATGACACTTGAGAGATGTGAGTATCTAAACACTACTTGTGAGGTGCTAGTTTGTAATCTCCGTGCTTATTATGATTAAAGTGGAACGATTATTTGTTGTAATTACTTTTATATTAGCATTAAATGACCCCTAACATGTATTTTGATTAGAATAAAAGCACATTTACTTGAGGACAAGCAAATCTCAAGTGTAAGGGTATTTGATGAAGCGAAAAGTGTACCGCTTTTAGGGGGTCATTTAAGCCCTAAATCGTATTTATTTGATCAAATATTACCCTAAATCGTTCCTTTTGTCATTTTAGGTACTTTTGAGAAGAAATCTGGAAAAGGAAGCATTTTGGACGTTTTTGGAGCATAAAAGTGAAGAAAACGGCAAAGTCTCAAAATTATGCTGGAAAGTACCTTTGACGGCGTCAGGGATTGGCCCAGACGGCGTCACGGCTTGGCAAAAAAGATGGATATGAAAATTACTCATGATAAGCCAGAGAATTTTGCATGAAAAATCTGACGGCGTCACCCTTTGAAGTGATCAAGGTCGTCACGGCTTAACTTAAAGAGGGACGACGTCAAGCTCAATTCTGACGGCGTCACCCCTTGATAGGCCAGAGCGGATTTTGGAGCACTAAAGAGGGACGGCGTCAGGAAGGCCATCCGGGAACCCTAAAAGCGGCGAGGTGACGGCGTCAGGATCTATAACGTGACGCCGTCAGCCCTTAAACTCTATATATAGTTTTGCAATTTTTTGTCATTAGTGTGGAACTTATTGTGTGTAATTTTGGAGGAGAAACCCTAAGATGAATTTCTGCCATTTTTAAGGGATTTCATACCCTTGGATCTCCCATGTTTAATTGAAGATAAGTAATCGTTTAATCATTCAATATGTCTATGTGTTGTTTGATTACATCTTGTTCTTGTCTTTTGATTAACATGCTAGGCTAGATTTATCTTGTGTTTGCTTAGATCTAATGAAACCTAGCTATTGATTATTGGTTATTAGTGTGTTATTAATTGTATTGGATGATTGTTCATCGATGTTAGGCTTAAGAAAACTGGCTAACTTCCTATTCGGTAACTTGCTTGAACGTCTTAAGAAACATGAACCAATGCGTACTAAGGTTTTTATGGTTGTATTTAATGCATGAGCGAATTCTAGTGATCCCATGTTAGGAGCTTCTTAGCCGGCTCGACATAGGTGTGAAGTAGGAGCTTGTAGAGTTGGGGAAGTACGTACGCCACCCCACGATTGGTATTAAGGAATACACCCGTCATCCACGCGATTAATACACACTAATCAACCGGTAAAAGATAGTTAGGGAGTAAGGAAATCTAAGTAAACACATTTCTCTCCACATAAGTTTCACAACCTTTTCATTTTTATTATTTTATTTTATTTGCATTCGTAGTTATTTGGGTTAGTTGACTAGCAACTAATTCCGTCCACTCTTTCAAACCCGAGATTTTTACTTGCTTTCCATAAAATTATAAAAAACATAAAAAGAATCTTCTCTCACCCTTAGACCTATTAGAGTAGTTTTTCAATCCTAACGACACTATTCCCTGCGGAGAACGATCAATCCCCCGTACTTACCACTACACTATACTACATCGGTCAGGTACACTGCCTGGTGGGGTTGTAAGCCTCTTGAGATCCCTCGAGAGGTAAAACCTGTTGTAAGGTTGCAAAACCACGCATCACAGACGACCAAAACTGGATAATGTTGGAAGTGTATATAGTAGGTTTTACTGTTAAAGCAAACTTAATATAGCTTGCATTAAAGAAATCAATGATTTCAGTAAAATCTACAGACTCATTGGACTTTTCTAAAAAGGCAACATTATTGTGTGGTTCGGTAAAAGTTAGGTGCGAAATGATGATTTGATTTGGGGGTTTTTCAATTTGACGATTAAAACTTGATTAGGGCTTGGATGAGAGTGTATTATGTGCGCGTGAAACTGATTGTGTGACACAATAGGGGATTTATACCCTTTAAGTAAAAAGTTACACAAACATACCCTGCATTTCCAACCGTAGCAGCAGAAACCTAGCAGCACTAAGTTAGACTTAGCAGCACTAAGTTTATGCTTAGCAGCACTAACTTTTAACCAAAAAAAAATTTGCCCAACAGTACTTTCCTAATAACTTTAAAAACAATACTGCTCTCAATTATTTCGAAGGGATTAAGTGTAAAGGAAGACACTTAACCTTTTTCGGTTGCATTTAACCTCTGGTTGTGTGAGAACCATTAATATCAGTATAAATATTCCCTGTGATCAGATAAACTCATTAAAAGAGCTTTCTTGACAGGGTTTCCAGCTCGTGGCAGGTGTTGCCTCTAACACAAATGCATTAGATTCAATTTTGCTCGCTGTTCTCAATACCATATGTCCTTAGACTAAATCATTATACTAATGAAAGTATAAAATGGTAAAGAGTGAGTTAGTCTAGTTACTATCTGACTAACTATGCTATCAATTCATGTTCAAAATAGATTGATTTCAAGAAAAGACTTTAAAGAACTTCCTAACTCGGGTGTAAACCTTTGTCATGAGATATTCAAATCTATTCTATCATTAATCAGATGCACAACAGCAAAAAAATTACCACTTTGCGTCTCACACTCCATGAATACCAATCATATTGCTTGCATAACCTGCAAATGTTAATCCAAAACCAAGAAAAACACAAGCAATAACATTTTACACCATCTAATTATACTTAGCAGTTGTTCAGAAAAACTAGTAGCATTAACTAGCAGTTCTAAATTTAAACTTAGCAGTTCTAAGTATAATCAGCAGCATTAACACAGCAGTTTTAAGTATACTAGCAACACTAAGTATACTCAGCAGCAGAAACAATTTATTGACCTAATAACAGTACTAATCTTTTCAAAACTTTACAAAAACACAAAGAGATAAGAATTTTCAAAGATTAATCATGTCAATACTGACAACCAAAAATTGAAATCTACCCACATCAAAAGCTTTTGTAAGCAAATCTGCAACATTATTATCAGTATGAATTTTAACAATTTGAATTAACTTCTTTTCATAACAATCTCTTATAAAATGATTTCTTATCTCAATATGTTTTGTTTTTGAGTGATAAACATGATTTTTAATAATGCACATAGTACTGCTATTATCAATATATATTTTAGTATGCATAAAATTGTACCCATAATCTAGCAATTGATTCTGAATCCAGAGCACTTGTCCACAGCAACTTGAAGCAGCCACATACTGAGCTTCAGTTGTGGAATTTGCAACCACAATTTGTTTCTTGCACTGCCATGAAATCAACCTGCACCCCAAAAACTGACAACCTCCTGTTGTTGATTTTCTATCCAAGCTAGCTCCAGCGTAGTCACTATCAGTGTATGCTACAAAGTCAAAAGATGAATCTTTTGGATACCAAAGGCCTAATTTGGGTTGACCTTTCAAGTATCTAAAAATTCTTTTCACAACATTAAGATGTGAAACTTTTGGTATGACCTGATATCTTGCACAGGCACACACTGCAAACATAATGTCAGGTCTTGAAGCTGTAAGATACATCAATGAGCCAATCATTGATCTGTATAAATGAACATCAACTTCTTCACCATCTTCATCTTTGAGCAGGGGCTTGGATGTTTCCATAGTTGTCTTTGCAGGCTTCACATCAGTAAATCCAAACTTCTTCAAAATTTCAGCCACATACTTATTTTGACTGATAAATATGCCATCCTCCTTTTGCTTAACTTGTAACCCTAAGAAGAATGTAAGTTCACCCATTGAACTCATCTGAAATCTTTCATGCATTCGCTTTTCAAATTCAACACATAAAGCCTTGTTTGTTGATCCAAAGATGATATCATCAACATAAACTTGAACTAACAAGATATCATCTTTGTGCCTTTTGATAAACAAAGTTTTATCAATCTTCCCTCTACTAAAACCATTGTTCAACAAGTATGTTGACAATGTGTCATACCAAGCTCTGGGAGCTTGATGTAGACCATACAGTGTCTTCTCCACCTTGTAAACCTTGTTAGAAAAGTTAGGATCTTCAAAACCAGGTGGTTGTGAGACATAAACTTCTTCTTCAATAGTCCCATACAGAAAAGCACTTTTCAAATCCATTTGATACACTACAAAGTCCTTGTATGAAGCATAAGCCAAAAATAATCTTATAGCTTCAATTCTTGCAACTGGAGCAAATACTTCATCATAATCAATACCTTCTTCCTGTGTGTATCCTTGAGCTACCAACCTTGCCTTGTTTCTAATCACAATGCCTCTTTTATCCTTTTTGCATCTAAAAACTTACTTAGTACCAATTGCCCTTTTCCCATTAGGCAAATCTACCAATGTCCAAACTTCTTGAAGCTTGAATTACAGAAGCTCTTCTTGCATAGCTTCCACCCAGCTTGGATCTTGTAATGCTTTATAAGCATTTTTGGGTTCTATTTGTGATAGAAAACATGCAAACAAACAGTTTTGAAGGTCTTTGTGACTGTTTCTTTGATGAAGGGATCTAGCAAAGAAACCTTGTTCCTTCAAATCTTTAATCATTTTTCTTGTTTAAACAGCAGATTTTGGCTCTCCAATGATTTGTTCCTTAGGATGATTCTTGTGAACTCTTGTAGTTGGAATAGGACTGACAGGTACCACATCTTCCATATTGGTTAAGTCAGCCTCTGCAATAAGTACATCTTCATCAGTATCAGGATAGATTTCTTCCAATTCAGGCATGTCTGAATCATCTGGATAATCATCATCATCAAAAGATATGCCTTCCATGTCAGCAACATTAACACTTGGATTAGCAGTATTAACAAAATTAGTACTGCTAGTGTTAATTTCATCATTGGCAGCATTAACACTTGGCTTAGCAGTATTAACTGAGTTAGTACAGCTAGTGTTAACATCATCTGATACATCATCCTTTTCTAGTTCATCAGTCTGCTTTTCTTCATTAACCTCTTTATCATCATTAGAAGATTTTACACCATCTTCTTTATCATCTTTTGGATCTCCAGCAAGATCATCTTCTTGTGAACTCTTTGACTCTTGGGTTGAGAAGAGTAGATCAGCAGTCCAAATAGGCAGCAAAATATAATCTTTGTCAGGTCTTGTCTCCTTTCCACCTTGACCTGCATCATTACTTGCTTTTGTACCTACAAAAGTGTTAGACTCTGTACCTGCAACAACTGGCTTATAATTCATTGTCTTGGTTAGTGAATCAATATCAAAAAGCCAGTTTGGTCCACTCCCTGCAACATTAGGTGTACTCTCACTAAACCTAGCATGCAAGTTCTCTTCCTCTTTCCTGGTCCTACTATTGAACACTCTAAAATCTTTGCTATTCATTGAGTATCCAACAAAGAATCCCTCATCAGCCTTGCCATCAAACTTGCCTAAGTGATCTATGGTATTCAAGATAGTAACAGGACACCCAAATGGTCTTAAGAAATCTAGCAATGGTTTTCTACCATGTAAAAGTTCATAAGGGGTCTTGTTATGAGGCTTAACTACTTTACTTCTATTTTGCACATAGCAAGCAATATTAACTGCTTCAGCCCAAAAAGTAGTAGGTAATTTAGAATTAGCTAACATTGTTCTAGCAGCCTCAATAAGTGTCCTATTCCTCCTCTCAGCAACTCCATTTTGCTGAGTAGTTCTAGCTACACTATACTGTCTCTCAATACCTTTCATCTCACAAAACTGGTTCATCTCCCTATTCTTGAACTCAGTTCCATTGTCACATCTTATCACTTTAACCTTATGGTTAACTAGGTTTTCTACCTTGGTTATGAAAGCCTTAAGAATGCTACTGGTTTCATCCTTAGTTGCTAAAAAGAACACCCAAGTAAACCTACTATAGTCATCTGTGACAACTAGGCAATACATCTTTTTCATTAAACTCTTTACAAATGTTGGTCCAAATAAGTCCATGTGCAACATATATAAAGGCTGACTTATAGAGTTCACTACTTTGGACTTACAAGATTTCATTATTATCAAAAACTTTTGAAGGTAAACCTCTTACAAGGTTTCCCTTAACCAATTTATTCATTGTTTTGAAATTTAAATGGCCAAGTCTTCTATGCCAAAGCTTAGATTCATCTGTGTGGCCTTTGCAAAGAGACAAGTCAAACCTCCTTTGGGAACCATATTCTTTAAATAAACACTGTATATATTGTCTGTTCTAGGAACTTTAAGTAGAACATGACTTTCATCAGTCAACTTAAAGTTAGGAGATAAGACAAAACACTCAGTGTTAGTAAAAAGAACACTGTTCTTTTTGTCACACATTTGTAAGACACTAAAGAGATTAAACTTAAGCTCTTTGAGAAAATACACATTATCAAAATCTAATTTACTAGTTTTTATTGTACCTTTCCCAGTGATTTTCCTTCCTTTGGGATTACTCCCAAAAGCAACATATCCTCCATCAATAGCTTCAAAATCTTCAAGCTAGATAGGACATGTTTCCAGTCATGTGCCTTGAGCATCCACTGTCAAATACTCCTTTGTCTTCCAATTCCACCTGTGGATTGCCCTGCACATAAACTAAGAAAATCAGTTCATTTTGGGGACCCAAGCCAATACTAACTTGGATCTGCCTTGTGCATCTATATAATCATACCTTTTTAAAACTATGGATGCACTACTATTTCTGGAAACATGATCTAAGACTTTAACTTTTGGTTTCCAGACCCAACAAGCTGAGGCCTTAACAGCATAAAAACGATTCCCCAAAACAGTATCAGTTATTTCTTTTGGCTTAGCAGTAGAAACTACTGCTTTTGCCTTAGCAGCACTAATTGTTGTTGTCTTTTGAATGGGTCTTTTTACAATTGGAGGTGCTTTATTTGAAAACTTTGACAATTGTTCAGCACCTTTCACTGTTCTTTTGGTGTTAGCAGTACTAATTGATCTAGCAGTATTAGTTACTACTGCTGGTTTAGAAACATTTTGCTTAGCAGTTGTAACTGATACTAAACCAGATCTTGTTTGTACTGCTGTTGGAACCATGTTTCTTTTAGCATGTGGGTGAGTATTTTTAGAAAAACTTTTATGATTCACCCTCCTAGCATAGTTCCAAACAGGTTTTTGATAGTAAAAACAATTATCTTGTAAATGTTCAAAACTACCACAATGATAACAAGCCTTATTGATCATCTCAAAGTCACTTCCTAACCTTTGAGATATCATACCATTCCAACTCCTCTGATTACCTCTAGGCCTGTTAGTTTTCTCCCTAGGTTGCTCATTGTATTCAACAATTTTTCTAGACACCTTTTTACCAAAACTAGGTTTGACAAATTTAATCTGTTCAATACTAGGTTTAACTGTTACACTTTCAACCTTAGGTTTATTCTTTACATGATCCTCATCATCATCAGACACCCAATATTCAATGATAGGTGCATCAGAATATTTCTTTTCAGCCTTAGGTATCTCCTCATTAGACTCACTACTTTCTCCAAAAGGCTTAGCATTAGACTCACCTAAATAAGACAATTCAGGAATAGGAGGTGCATATTTTCCTTTTATTGAAGGAGGGTGTTACAAATGGTAATTTTCACGTTGTTAATTAATATTATATGATTATTAATTATTTTTAAGCTAAGCATTTCTATGCGCATTTGCATGTTTTTGAGTAGTTTTGAGCATTTTTGGGAGCCGTTTCGCATACTGTAGCTTACAGTCACTGCAGAAAAAGTATATTTTTGTCAGTAAAGTTAAATTTTCACATTTCTGATAGTTACTGACAAGTCTTGTAATTAACTGAGAGCTTTCTCGCATTTTTCTGAAAAACAATCGCACGCGCGTACCGACAGCACAGTACATATGGTAATAGTCAAATAAATATGTTTTTGAGTCAGTAATGACATTTTATTATATTTCTGACAAAAACGTGGTGAAAAACTTTATTTTATGTAATCATGTCCAAAAACGTCAAACCGGGACTTTACGGTAACATTTAAGCTCAAACCGACACACGATACACCAACGCGGAGTAAAAATAATTTCGCCCTCCCCTAAATAAGCCTAGGACCGGCCATAATAGTTACTCCACCACATGGGACAAAAATTCACATTTAATCTAAATGTAATCTCCTTTTTACTATATATGGTGCAACACTTTTAGGATTTTCCATTCTTATCTTAAATGCTTACTTAGATTAGAACCATTATACCACCATCATCACCATACACGACACACACATATTATCATCATTCAAAAAATTTCTCTAAACTTCAAGAACATCAAGATTGATATTTAAGGTTTTTGGGTTATTTGGAGCTTGTTTTGGGTAAATTTGGTGAAGCTTTGGGTGTTTTTGGTACCTCCTAGCCACGTTAAACTTCAAAGGATTGTAAGGATTCATAAAATTTTTCTAAATTTGTTAATCTCTTGTTCATTTGGTGTATAATGATGTTTAAAAGTGTTAAATGTGTATGTTTTGATAATATGGAAAAAGCTAGGGTTTGATCTTTAAAGCATAGTGCTCGACATTTTTGAATGATTATGAGTTAGTTTGTAGATTTCTTGCTTGTGTGGTAAATCTTGTTACATATGGTGCTAATTTGATGATACAAACATTAGTTATGGTTTTTACACTAATTTAAGCACTATATTGATTTTTGAGAGATATATATGGTTCGGCCATGTAAATAAATAAAAGATTATTGGGGTTTTGAAAAAAATAAAATTTTGGCTCAAGTGGTGAAATGGTGGAAAAATATAATTGAGTGTTTATTTGGAATGGATTGAAAATAAGCCTTAAGTTATTGAAAATAACTAGTGAAAAGGTGAAAATAAGTTACCGCAAGTATTATGGGTCGAATAGACCATAAAATAGTCAACTTGAATTATTTGACTAAGTAGCTTATTTATTAGAGCTTATTTGATAAGTATAAAGTTTATTTGGTAACTAGAAATATCTAATAAGTACCAAGTATTAACAAATTGGGCCAAACTAATTTTTGGGCCAAAAAGCCCATGGTTTTACTGTTGGGCCGAAGCCCATGAAGAAATATGGAGTTTTGACATTTTGACCAAACGGACCTATTGAGCGAGTAAAATGATTTTTAGTAACGTGTCGATATATACGTTATAACTAAAAATATGGTTTGGACTAAAATTGGTTATTGGGCTTATTTGAGAATTTCGGCCCAATTAACAAATAAAAATGATGAAATTGATTTTTGGAATATTTTCTGACTCACTAAGGTTATTAATGTTTAACGAGACGATAAATGTAATGAAAACCATTTTGGATTTGTTTTGAGACGCTTAGTCTCCGAAAGGGTAAAAATTGACATTTTTACTAAATTGACATTGAGATTTACTTTTGTTGACTTTTTAACAAAATATTGACTTTACGTCGAAACTTAATGTTAATACTTAAAAGTGAAGATAACGAATAATATAACGATGAAAATATTCACGGCACTTGAAATATATATCACAAAAGTATTTTTGCACTTATAACTAGTTAGTGAAATATTTGAGTAAAGTTTGCAACACTTGAGATAAATGAAAACATTGTATAAACGAATGGGTCATGCCCAAATTTTCTAAAAATCCAACACTTAGAGTATTTTGTGAAAACACTTAACTTAAGTACACTTTATGAAATTACTTAACAAAACTTGTTTTCTTAAAATAAAGGTTGCATCAGAAATAATAAACGATGTTTCTAATATAATAATTCTTCACTAACTCTATTATATTAACCATTCTTCAAAAACTTATTTAATTAATCTCCATTAATTAAATACATAAGAAATTAACTTATTAGATATATATATATATATATATATATATATATATATATATATATATATATATATATATATATATATATATATATAATATATATATAATATATATATATATATATATATATATATATATATATATATATTATATATATATATATATATATATATATATATAACACTTGCGCATTTAAGTCTCGAATACTAGCACGGATGTTCCGTTACGTATTCCCCCCATGCACTTTCACCATGAGCCACCACCAAGAGTTACAATAATAAATCATTTCGAAATATATTTTACCACACAGCAAGTAAGAAATACACGAGCACTGGTCAAACGTAAAACTTTTCAAATAAAATAAAGACACATGAGACACGAATATTTTGCTAAGACTTACCGTACTGATTTAGGGTACTGATCGGCGCGGTTGCATTATTTTGATTGATTAGCTGATTTGCTGTTATTGAAAGGTGAGTTTATAGCCCCATATTTTATACGAATTTGTTTTATAAGCTTGGGGTGAGAAACATGCAAAACTGTTTTCATGGACCATAATTGAATTTTGTTTTTAAGTGCACACTAGTGTGCAGAAACCTAAGTTTGCTGAATCGCAATTTGTGCCCACCATCATCTGCCGTTACTTCCTGTCTGGGAAGCCGTTTGTTATAAATAGATCTATTGGGAGTGACGTCCCCGTTCGGTTGGCTCGACATAGTCAAGGCGAACGTATACCAAATCGAATAATAGTCCGAGTGTCTGGGGATTAACACTCGCGGGCACCCTTGTTTATTTGCTAACGCTAGTCGTGCTGCATTGTCATAGATCGGTAGGATGAGGCTTGGTGTTTGCATAACGAATAGTGTGTATCTGCTGAATTGTTTTTGTGATATTGCTATTGGTCCATATGTGCTATTTATTTAAACCTATGAACTCACCAGCGTTAGCTGACTTTTAGCATGTTTTTCTCAGGAAACTGAGGTGCGTTTAGCCGGGTGCAGAGCATGGCGTCGGTCACAATAAATGATGGAAATGTTTTTAATGCGTTTACTCTGACAATTGGACCTTTTTAATTTAAATGGGCTTCATTTTCATCTGAAATGGTTTTTATGTATTGCTACATGACTTGACTTATGTAAAATATTTTAAAACGGATTTTCAATCCGCTCGCTATATCTTATGTTGTGATTATCAATCCAGTAGCACCCAAAGTGTATGCTTCCGCAATATTATGATTTTGGGGGTGTTACAGATTGGCATCAGAGCCTAGGTTATAGAGAACGTGGTTTATAAAAACCTTGAACTATAACCGATTTATGAAAAACTTTCCATCATGACCGCCGGATGCCTGCCAGTTTAGCTTGCTACGATTTGAGCATTAGTTGCTTATTTGATTTGAGCATTATTTGCTTTATTTGATTTGGTGTTATGATATGCTATTTGAGCATTATACTAAGCATATATGATATAAGTATTTTCTATATACTTACACGTGTCGCACCATAATTGTCACAGACCATCTTCCTAAGTAACACATCATTTCACTTCAAGTGGAATACTCGCTACATACCACACGAATTCATTTTCAATTCGACTCTAAGTTTAAACTACCGTATTATTCTTTCGAAACACTTATATTACCATCGTTTAGGAACCCACCAACTTATGGGAGCACGATCCTAACCTGCCGCCTTATAACACATCTTCTGGAATCATCTACTCTTAGGACACATCCTTGCTAGATCTCACGTTTCTTTTCTCATTGTGAAGGACCATGTCATCTGAGAGACAAGACCTAAATTCCACAGCCATGGAACAACTCGTAGCCCAACTCGTAGCAGAGACTATTGCTGCCTACGAGTTAGGAATTCGCACGGGTTGCGACTTAATGAACCGAGGGGCAGTTCAAGAAGCTGAAAAAATTAACAAAAAGAGGAAACGGGATAACAACCTAGGAAACAAAAGGGTACCACAACCCCTCAGAAAGCCAAAGTTGGCCAAAACTTTCATTGCTGGACCTAGTAACAGAAAGGCTTATACTAGAAAGTTACCAATGTGTAGTCGCTGCAAACTACACCACTACAGACCTTGCACCGTGAAGTGCCACAAATGCCAGAAGGTTGGACATATAGCTAGATATTACAGGTCTAAAACCGTTGCAGTAGCACAGAAAACATCTGGGATAAATTGGAAAGCTGGGGTAATCTGTTTTGGGTGTGGAAAGAAAGGGCACTACAAGAACAAGTGTCAAGAACCAAAGGACCAAAAAGAAGTGAGCAATCAAGGAGAAATTGGAGCAGGAGAAAACCAGGACTCAGACGCGAGGACATAAGAATGACTACCCTATGTAATAGGACCTAAGTTTAGACTCTTTTAAGTTCGTTCTGTAAGACTTCATTAGTATTTTCTGTGAACCGCGTAGTATGGTATGGATTTAGTAAACTTTTATTATGAGAAGTAAGCTTATTTGACTCCAATTATCAATGGTCCTATGCCAACTAGGTGTACCGAATGCCGCTCGTTGCACTATTTATTTTTACTATCAGTTAACAAACCATTTGCCATCGTTTTTCCACTATTTGAACTCGTACTATAAGTCGGCTGTCCACTTTATTATCTTTCCAATGAAATAATAAATGAAATTGCTACCAACACTCGAAATTTTGCAAGTATTTCACTGACTATCTCGTAGTCATACCTACAAATCGTTTTACTACCAAATTTCATAAGTAAGGTTTTAACCACACTACTGTTCTTGAAACGAGGAACTTTCCTCATATTGCCTTATGAAATGTTTTACTGACAATTGATAAGCTAAACTATAACTTGGATACTATTTTTCCTTCAATGAATCAGTTTCCTATTATTGTATAAATTGTTTGCAAACCATTTTACAAACTATTCTGTCACCGCTCGGCGAATTATTTACTTTTTGAAAGGTAGTTTATGCTGCAAACTCGCGAGCAGAAAAACCGATATGTTTTCTTGTAACTAAACTCAGCATTGCATCGTTGGACCTCAATTATACAAAGCCTGATCACCTTTGTATAATTCGGGTATGACCATACTATGCTAAGAATGGTTGCCTAAAATTTTATGAAGGTCGAATCTTTTTTTTTTTTTTAGAGAAATCAAAAACTCGCGTGTGTGAGCACATAAAAGTAGTGCAAGTCTTGGACATCCATACTAGGAAACACCGTAACCAAATAGGCTTTGGCGCCAAGATATCACCTAGAACTAGCCTTACTTCGTACCACGTCCAAAAAAAAAAAAAAAAAAAAAAAAAAAAAAAAAAAAAAAAAAAAAAACTGAAATGGTAACTTACACTACTAGTCAACATAAGATGACTCCACCGATTTACGTCTCACGGTACACTACTTTTCCGATCCCGAGACACTGCATTGTATAACAGACGAATCCTTACGGAGACAACAAACTGACTGCTAGTAGCACTCAACAACATCTCTCAAGGTCATACTCAAGACCTGCCAAACTCACCAACCAACAGTGACCCTAGGTCCACAAAACCTGGAGACTATAACGTCATCCCCAGTATAGACTGGATGTCGAAATACCATGCTGTGACCACCCAAGATGGGAAACTAGTCTGCATACCTTATGGTAATAGGATCCTAGTAATACAATGGGGACCCCTAGACGGGACTAAGCAATGAGTGCAACAAATCCTGAAACTAAGGAAATGGTGGTGGGCCAGGCAATCAAGTAGCAGTAGTCAGCAATGGAAACCAGCGTAATAGAGGAGGAGCCCGTGGAAGAGTTTATGTTGTGGGCAGAAGGAAAGCCCAGGACGACCTGAATGTGGTGACGGGTACGTTTCTTTTAGACGTTACGCTTCAGTACTATTCGATATGGGACCGGATAGAAGCTTTGTATCGACTGCTTTTAGTCCTTTACTCGATATAGCCCTGACCACCTTAGATAATGCCTTTGACGTAGAACTAGCAAACGGAAACCTAGAAAGAGTAGGTACCATCATAAGGGGTTGCACTCTAAACTTGTTGAATCGTCCATTCAACATCGACCTAATGCCAGTAGAATTGGGTAGTTTTGACGTCATCATAGGGATGGATTGGCTATCGAAATATCATGCCGTCATCGTCTGTGATGAAAAGATCGTCAGAGTAACCTATGGGAACGAAGTTCTGATTGTGGAAGGTGATCGCTCTGATCGTACGTGTTCGTCAAGATTGAGCATCATCTCGTGTACGAAGGTGCAGAAGTACATCGAGAAGGGATGCTACCTCTTTTTAGCTCATGTCACTGAAAAGAAGGAAAAGGAACCTAGAGAGAAAAGGTTGGAAGATGTGCCAATCGTAAGGGATTTTCCAGAAGACTTACTGGGACTTCCACCGGCCAGAAAAATTGAATTCCACATCGATTTAGTGCCAGGAGCCGCGCCTGTAGCGCGAGCACCCTATCGTTTAGCACCTACGGAATTACAAGAATTGTCCGATCAGTTAGCTGAATTATCTGGAAAAAGTTTTATCAGACCGAGTTCACCGCCTTGGGGAGCTCCTGTTTTGTTTGTTAGGAAGAAGGATGGATCCTTCAGGATGTGTATTGACTATCGGGAATTGAATAAGCTAACAATTAAGAATAGATACCCACTCCCGAGGATAGACGACCTATTTGATCAGTTACAAGGATCATCGGTTTATTCTAAGATAGACTTGAGATCGGGTTATCACCAACTTAGAGTTCGGGAAGAGGATATCCCGAAGACCGCATTCCAAACCCGATACGGCCATTACGAATTCCAAGTTATGCCATTTGGCTTGACAAATGCACCAGCAGTATTCATGGATCTCATGAATCGTGTGTGTAAGCCATATTTGGATAAATTCGTGATAGTGTTCATCGATGATATCCTGATATATTCCAAGAATGAGAAAGAGCATGAGGAACACCTCAAGCTAATTCTGGAATTATTGAAAAAGGAGGAGTTATACGCTAAGTTTCCGAAGTGTGAATTCTGGATATCGACTGTGCAGATTCTTGGTCATGTGATAGATAAGCAAGGAATTCACATAGATCCTGCTAAGATTGAGGCCATTAAGGATTGGGCAACGCCCGCAACGCCGACGGAAATTTGACAATTTTTAGGACTTGCCGGCTATTACAGAAGGTTTATGGAAGGTTTCTCTAAGATAACTAAACCATTGACGAAATTGACTCAAAAGAATGTGAAATACGACTGAGGAGATGAGGAGGAAGAAGCTTTTCAACTCATTAAAGAAAGATTGTGTAGTGCACCTATTTTGGCTTTACCCGAGGGTAGCGAAGATTTTGTGGTGTATTGTGACGCATCGCACAAAGGTTTGGGAGCCGTGTTGATGCAGAGAGAGAAGGTGATAGCATACGCTTCTCGACAGCTGAAAACCCATGAAAAAAAAAAAAAAAAAAAAAAAAAAAAAAAAAAAAAAAAAAAAAACTACACAACCCATGACCTAGGATGAGGATCAGTCGTGCTTGCACTGAGGATTTGGAGACACTATCTTTATGGAACTAAGTGCATAGTGTATACCGATCACAAAAGTCTATAGCATATCTAGAACCAGAAGGAGCTGAACATGAGACAGCGCCGATGGTTGAAATTACTTAACAACTATGATTGTGAGATCCGTTACCACCCAGGCAAGGCAAATGTAGTTGCCGACGCCCTCAGCAGAAAGGAGCGGATCAAACCCCTCAAATTCAGATCGTTGGGGATGCCGATCAGTTTGTCGCTTCTAGCGAAAATTCTTGAAACTCAGGGTGAGGCGCTCAAAGATGAAAACCGATCACGTGAGAAGATTCACAGAATGCCAAAGAGTGTAAATGGATTTGTAAGGAGAGAGCTGATGGTGTTTTGTGTTATGGTAACAGGCATTGAATCCCGTTACATGGAGAAATTCGTAATTGGGTTATGCACGAATCCCGCAAGTCTAAGTATATCCTGACAAACCTAGGTACATCCTGTTACTGAGCCTAAAATTGTAGTTTAGCTTAATCTCATGACAGTTCTTGTTTGATGAGTTGTGGAGTTAAGTTAGATTTTAGTTGAGGCTCAACTACCAAAGATGTTCTTAGATTCGAAGAAGTTTTATTGGTGGCCATACATGAAGGCCGGTATAGCTGAATACGTCAGCAAGTGTTTAACATGCTCGAAGGTTAATGCTGAACACCAGAGACCGTCCGGTCTTCTTGTTCAACCTGAGATTCCGAAATGGAAATGGGAACGTATCACTATGGATTTTACAACGAAGTTGCCTAAGACATCGAGTGGTTACGACACGATTTGGGTAATCATGGACCGGCTCACTAAATCAGCGCATTTCCTCCCTATAAAAGAGAAAATCAAAATGGATAAACTCGTGCGTTTATATGTTAAGGAAATTGTTGCAAGGCATGGTGTGCCTGTTTCTATTATCTCTGATCGAGACAGTCGATTCACGTCTAATTTTTGAAAGTCGCTTCAGGATGCTTTAGGGACCAAACTCGATATGAGTACAGCATATCACCCTCAAACGGATGGTCAGAGTGAAAGGACCATTCAGACATTAGAGGAAATTCTAAGAGCCTGTGTGATTGATTTCGGGAACGGCTGGGATAGGCATTTTCCTTTAGTTGAATTTTCCTATAACAACAGCTATCACACCAGTATTAAGGCTGCACCGTATGAAGCACTTTATGGACGTAAGTGCAGATCGCCAATTTGTTGGGCAGAAGTTGGAGAAAGCCAGCTTACCGGGCCAGAACTAGTCCATGAGACTACTGAAAAGATTGTACAGATCAAGAGCCGAATGCAGGCGGCTCATGACCTTCAAAAGAGTTACGCCGACAAGAGGCGGAAACCCCTTTAGTTTCAAGAGGGAGATAAAGTAATGTTGAAAGTCTCGCCATGGAAAGGCTTGATCAGATTTGGCAAGCGTGGTAAGTTGAACCCTCGCTATATTGGACCCTTCGAAATTCTTGAAAAGATCGGGCCGGTAGCCTACCGACTCGAACTGCCATCAGAGCTCAGTGCTGTGCATAACGTTTTTTTTTCATGTCAGTAATTTGAAAAAGTGCTTATCGGATGAAAACGCCGTTATTCCTTTGGATGAAATCCAGCTTGATGAGAGGTTAAATTTTATTGAAGAGCCGATTGAAATCATGGACCGGGAAGTGAAACGACTAAAGCAGAGTTGTATCCCAATTGTGAAGGTCCGATGGAACTCTCCCAGAGGCCCCGAATACACTTGGGAGCGAGAGGATGAAATCAAGCGAAAATACCCTCATCTCTTTTCAAAGCCGACGAGTAACGTAAATTGAAATCCGGGAAGGATTTCCCGATTAGATGGGGAGACTGTGACAAATGGTAATTTTCACGTTGTTAATTAATATTATATGATTATTAATTATTTTTAAGCTAAGCATTTCTATGCGCATTTGCATGTTTCTGAGTATTTTTGAGCATTTTTTGGAGCCGTTTCGCATACTGTAGCTTACAGTCACTGCAGAAAAAGTATATTTTTTTCAGCAAAGTTAAATTTTCACATTTCTGATAGTTACTGACAAGTCTTGTAATTAACTGAGAGCTTTCTCGCATTTTTCTGAAAAACAACCGCACGCGCGTACCGACAGCACAGTACATATGGTAATAGTCAAATAAATATGTTTTTGAGTCAGTAATGACATTTTATTATATTTCCTACAAAAACGTGGTTAAAAACTTTATTTTACGTAATCGTGTCTAAAAACGTCAAACCGGGACTTTACAGTAACATTTAAGCTCAAACCGACACACGATACACCAATGCGGAGTAAAAATAATTTTTCCCTCCCCTAAATAAGCCTAGGACGGGCCATAATAGTTACTCCACCACATGGGACAAAAATTCACATCTAATCTAAATGTAATCTCCTTTTTACTATATATGGTGCAACACTTTTAGGATTTTCCATTCTTATCTTAAATGCTTACTTAGATTAGAACCATTATACCACCATCATCACCATACACGACACACACATATTATCATCAATCAAAAATTTTCTCTAAACTTCAAGAACATCAAGATTGATATTTAAGGTTTTTGGGTTATTTGGAGCTTGTTTTGGGTAAATTTGGTGAAGCTTTGGGTGTTTTTGGTACCTCCTAGCCACGTTAAACTTCAAAGGATTGTAAGGATTCATAAAACTTTTCTAAATTTGTTAATCTCTTGTTCATTTGGTGTATAATGATGTTTAAAAGTGTTAAATGTGTATGTTTTGATAATATGGAAAAAGCTAGGGTTTGATCTTTAAAGCATAGTGCTCGACATTTTTGAATGATTATGAGTTAGTTTGTAGATTTCTTGCTTGTGTGGTAAATCTTGTTACATATGGTGCTAGTTTGATGATACAAACATTAGTTATGGTTTTTACACTAATATAAGCACTATATTGATTTTTGAGAGATATATATGGTTCGGCCATGTAAATAAATAAAAGATTATTGGGGTTTTGAAAAAAAAAATTTTTGGCTCAAGTGGTGAAATGGTGGAAAAATATAATTGAGTGTTTATTTGGAATGGATTGAAAATAAGCCTTAAGTTATTGAAAATAACTAGTGAAAAGGTGAAAATAAGTTACCACAAGTATTATGGGTCGAATAGACCATAAAATAGTCAACTTGAATTATTTGACTAAGTAGCTTATTTATTAGAGCTTATTTGATAAGTATAAAGTTTATTTGGTAACTAGAAATATCTAATAGGTACCAAGTATTAACAAATTGGGCCAAACTAATTTTTGGGCCAAAAAGCCCATGGTTTTACTGTTGGGCCGAAGCCCATGAAGAAATATGGAGTTTTGACTTTTTGACCAAACGGACCTTGAGCGAGTAAAATGATTTTTAGTAACGCGTCGATATATACGTTATAACTAAAAATGTGGTTTGGACTAAAATTGGTTATTGGGCTTATTTGAGAATTTCGGCCCAATTAACAAATAAAAATGATGAAATTGATTCTTGGAATATTTTCCGACTCACTAAGGTTATTAATGTTTAACGAGACGATAAATGTAACGAAAACCATTTTGGATTTGTTTTGAGACGCTTAGTCTCCGAAAGGGTAAAAATTGACATTTTTACTAAATTGACATTGAGATTTACCTTTGTTGACTTTTTAACAAAATATTGACTATACGTCGAAACCTAATGTTAATACTTAAAAGTGAAGATAACGAATAATATAACGATGAAAATATTCACGGCACTTGAAATATATATCACAAAAGTATTTTTGCACTTATAACTAGTTAGTGAAATATTTGAGTAAAGTTTACAACACTTGAGATAAATGGAAACGTTGTATAAACGAATGGTTCATGCCCAAATTTTCTAAAAATCTAATACTTAGAGTATTTTGTGAAAACACTTAACTTAAGTAAACTTTATGAAATTACTTAACAAAACTTGTTTTCTTATAATAAAGGTTGCATCAGAAATAATAAACGATGTTTCTAATATAATAATTCTTCACTAACTCTATTATATTAACCATTCTTCAAAAACTTATTTAATTAATCTCCATTAATTAAATACATAAGAAATTAACTTATTATTATTATTATTATTTTATATATATATATATATATATATATATATATATATATATATATATATATATATATAGTGTAGGGTTCTTTTCAGAACCAAATAAATGTACAGAACTGCGAGAACCGATCTTGTCCATTAAATATTTGTTCAATGGCTAAAAATATTGGTGGCATAATAGTAATAAATTTAAATATCAAGTTACATTTTATAAGGGATGGAAGGGTGTTTATGTAATTTTGTATCACTCTAAAAAACTGCATTATTCTCTCTATTCATAAATTCACCGTCTCTCCCATTTTTAACCTAATAACCGCCTCACCAAAATCTGAGCCGCCACCCCTAAATCACGTTTCTCTCCTTCTCCATCTCAACCCTAGCCACCTCACTCCTCCATTTTCGTTCAAGAACAGATCTGATTATTGACGAGAACAGATCGGATGTATTTGAGGTAATTGTTATTTTTTTGGTATCGTTAAAGAACATATCTGATTAAACCTCGTACACTTAAATTAAATGGGTCGATTATAATATTTAAAGGGTTTGTCGTTTTGCATTTTAAATCGATTGGTGCTGGTATTATATTCGATTGAATGTTGACATCTTAAGGGCTGCTTAAGCGCTTGTAACTGGTCTTCGCTAGTCACCATTTTTATTTGAGTAAAAGATATATTATGTTTTGTTTGGATACTGTTGTCTGTTGGATGAAAGTCCCTTTCTATAATTTGCTACTTAAGCGCTTGTAATTGGTCTGCGCTAGTCACCATTTTTATTTTCTAGGTGTCATCAACAACTCGACTATTTTAGCTTCTTTTGTTTGTTTTCATTTTTTATATGTATCAAGTATTGTTTGACGTTAATTCAATAGGCCTTATTTGATTCGTCTTTCATGGCCTTTTTCTGTTTGTATTGTGTGGCACATCACTTGTATTCGGCTTATCTCACTTATTTGATTCGAATGCACTTGTATGTGGTACTGATTCGAGTGTGGGGTCAGCGAAGTTTTCATTGGTGTGTGGGGCTGCTTATTGTATATGTATTATGTTATCTCGTATTGTAAGGATTGTATATATCAAATCCTAAGTTTCTCTAATATGAATTGTTGTATTGCTTTCATTTACAGTTAACTTTTCGTCATATGTTGCCGAATTTAAATGAGTGCTGGTGGGACAGCATTGTTCTTGATATATTAATCTGCAATTGGTTTGGTGAGTGTAAAATTTGGAAAATTTAGCTTGGCAAATGGACTAAACAGCCTTAGCTTTTGCACAAATTTGCACAAATAAACCTAAATTCTCAATCTTGTTTTTGATCTTTGTGTATTTGCTTTTTTTATGGACTATTGGTATTAGTTTTGGTGTTTGCAAACAAGTCAAATTGGCCATAATAAAAAAATAAATTTTATCTTCAACTGATACAACCTCAAAACAAGGAAGTCAATCTTTCACTATTACTTTTTATCGTTAAAATTAATTTTGATCAATTTTGCTGCAGCATGGAAGCTAACTTGTATAAGCTAATTGTGTCGGTGGTCAATTTATGATGTATTATGTTATCTCGTATTGTATGTGTGTTATTGAGTGTGCATATGTGTTATTGAGAGTGCATATTTGTTTTTTCAGTTTCTGATGAATTTGATGTCTTCTGTGCATATGTGTTTTTATAGTTTTGGAGTTAAATATATTGAAAGTGCATATATGTTTTTAGTTATGATATAAAGATTTTTTGTGTTTAGTTCTATTTTAAGTGTGCACTTGTGTTTTGTGGTTACAGGTATGAGTATGATGAGCAATATGAAGAGTGCACATGTGTTTTGTACATACTATCTAGCGATAAGATAGTTAAGCTAAAGATTTAAAGATTAAAGACACAAGTGCAGCCGCAGATACAAGTGCACATATATACATACAAAGAAATACAAAGTGTCCAACGAGGGAAAATACATGTGCATATATGACAACATTTTCGCTTTTAGAAATTTGTATTTGAAGTGTATTATCACATGATTTTAAATTTTGTATATAATGTTTTTGTTTTAAATTGTAAACAATACATGTAAAATACTTTTTGTTGGCCATTCCATGCACTACAAACACACGTAAATTTACATTATCTAAAAAAACACATATGCACCTTACCAAATACACGTAAATTGAACACTACAAATATACGTAAACATACATTATATTAAAAAACACATGTGCACCTTTCTTTTGAAATCATACATACTGAAAAAAATATTTCAAAAAAAAAAAATCCTAAAATTTAGGAACTAAAAACGTTTTTTTATTAAAAAAAAAAACAGCAAAAAGAAATTAAAAAATGTAATTTTACTATTATGCCCTTTTGAATTAAATAATAAAAATAAAAATTCAAAAAAATCTGATTGGTTGATGCTGGTTCTCGCAGTTCTGTACATTTATTTGGTTCTGAAAAGAACCCTTCCCTATATATATATATATATATATATATATATATATATATATATATATATATATATATATATATGTGTGTGTGTGTGTGTGTGTGTGTGTGTGTGTGTGTGTGTGTGTGTATGAGTATATATATATATATATATATATATATATATATATATATATATATATATATATATATATATATATATATATATATATATATATATATAACACTTGCGCATTTAAGTCGCGAATACTAGCACGGATGTTCCGTTACGTATTCCCCCCATGCACTTTCACCATGAGCCACACCAAGAGTTACAATAATAAATCATTTCGAAATATATTTTACCACACAGCAAGCAAGAAATACACGAGCATTGGTCAAACGTAAAACTTTTCAAATAAAATAAAGACACATGAGACACGAATATTTTGCTAAGACTTACCGTATTGATTTAGGGTGCTGATCGGTGCGGTTGCATTATTTTGATTGATTAGCTGATTTGCTGTTATTGAAAGGTGATTTTATAGCCCCATATTTTATACGAATTTGTTTTATAAGCTTGGGGTGAGAAACATGCAAAACTGTTTTCATGGACCAGAAATGAATTTTGTTTTTAAGTGCACACTAGTATGCAGAAACCTAAGTTTGCTGAATCCCAATTTATGCCCACCATCATCTGCCGTTACTTCCTGTCTGGGAAGCCGTTTGTTATAAATAGATCTATTGGGAGTGACTTCTCCGTTCGGTTGGCTCGGCATAGCCAAGGCGAACGTATACCAAATCGAATAATAGTCCGAGTGTCTGGGGATTAACACTCGCGGGCACTCTTGTTTATTTGCTAACGCTAGTCGTGCTGCATTGTCATAGATCAGTAGGATGAGGCTTAGTGTTTGCATAACGGATAGTGTGTATCTGCTGAATTGTTTTTGTGATATTGCTATTGGTCCATATGTGCTATTTATTTAAACCTATGAACTCACCAGTGTTAGCTGACTTTTAACATGTTTTTCTCAGGAAACTGAGGTGCGTTTAGCCGGGTGCAGAGCATGGCGTCGGTCACAATAAATGATGGAAATGTTTTTAATGCGTTTACTCTGACAATTGGACCTTTTTAATTTAAATGGGCTTCATTTTCATCTGAAATGGTTTTTATGTATTGCTACATGACTTGACTTATGTAAAATATTTTAAAACGGATTTTTAATCCGCTCGCTATATCTTATGTTGTGATTATCAATCCAGTAGCACCCAAAGTGTATGCTTTCGCAATATTATGATTTTGGGGGTGTTACAGAGGGACTTCATTATAGCCTATACTACTACCTCTCATCATTAATTGACACTCAATTGTCATATTTTCACTTTCAGATGCAAACTCAAGCTTATTTACCTGAACTTGATGTTTCTCTAATTCCTGATAAGCTGCATCTTTTTATTTTTCAGCCTTTTCTAACCTTTTAGTAAGTCCCTTAACTTCATGCTCTTTAAGAAAAAGCTTACCCTTAAGAACATTCACTTTCTCTACATACTCTGACTCATTTTGTTTGAAAAATTCAAGTCTTTCCTCAACAGATTTTAAACCTACTTTATAGCCTAAATTGTCTAACTTTAACACTTTTACCTCTTCTAATAGCTTTTCATTACTAGCCTTATGTTCCTCAATAGTATCTAAACAAGATTTAAATGAACAACCAAAATCTTTAGATACCTCATAATCAGAACTTGATGAAGAAGAGTAGGCCATAAGTGCAAAGTTTGGTCCTTCAGCTGCTTGGTCACTCCAGTCATATCCACCAAGACCATCACATTGAGACACCAAAGCTGTAGAAGTTGTTGTTTCCCCAGCTTTCCAAGAGCTCTCTCTAGTCTTGTAGTCTTGGCTCCTTGGTGCCCTGCATTCTCTTGCAAAGTGGCCCTTCCTGTGACAGTTGTAGCATTCAATCTTGGATTTGTCAAAGCCCAAGCTATCCTACCCATTGACCTTGAGGTTCCTTCCAGTCTTCTTTAAAAATCTTCTTGCCCTCATGGTCAACATTGCCATCTGCCACTTCAAGTCCATCTCTTCAAGATCATCTGGATGGATCTGTTCCAAATCTTCATACATAATCTGAGGACTAGTAGATTGATCAGCCAAGAAAGCATAGATAACAGCATCACTCAAGTTATCAAGGGTTGTAGACCCAGCAGCATTAACTTGTGTGCCAACAGTACTAACTCCATGAGCAGTATTAACTGCTTCATTAGTACTGATAGAACTGTTATTGGAGGAGGACACAAAAGGTAAATTATGTTTGCTTGATGATGAGCTAGATGACCCTTTGACTTCAGGTTTATAGACTTTAAGATTGTTGTACAGATCATCTAAACTCATGGTATCAAGATCAGCCTTATTTCTCCATACCACAGTGTGTGTATTCTACTCTGGTGACAAGCTTCTTAGAAACTTTTGATTGACATCTTCTTGAGGAATTGAGACTTCCACAAGTGCTAGTTGACTGATAAGTTTCTGAAGTCTGTCAAAAGTCTGATCAAGATTTTCAGAACTTGAAGCAGCAAAATTATCATATTATTGCTTCAAGAGGTTCTTCCTGGTCTTCTTGGTAGCAGCATTCCCTCCAAACCTTTTCTCAATTGCTTTTAGCAATAATTTAGCATCCTTAATGTGATTGAATGTCAACTGATGGTCATTAGGAATCCCCATCATAAGAGTGCTTCTAGCCTTTACTTTCAGCCTTCTTTGTGCCTTGTCTTCAGCAGTTTTGATAGGCAAAGTAATGATAACACCCTCATCTGAATATACTGCTCTATTCACATCCTCCATAGCTTATACTCTCCAGACTTGAGCATGAGCACCTTTGATGCAGTAATGTGACAAATGGTAATTTTCCCACTAATATTTTAATAATAAATGTTAATTTATTATTACCTGATTGACAATTAAGCATTCATGTGCTTACACAACTATTTCAGAAAACAAACCCGCACGCTGTAGCACAAAGTAACTCACCAAAACTATTTAATCTCTCAAGAAACAGTGAATTTTCTATTTTCTCACATTTACAGACTATAACATAATGAAAGTGAGAGGTTATCTCACTTTTCCTGAAAAATGATACCACACGCGTACCGACACCACATTAGTAACAATTTAATCTCATGATTTATTTTGGAGTCAATAAATTTTATTTTTATGCCAGTTTTATAAAAACGTCTCAAAAATTTTATTTTCCATGTTTATATCAAACCGGGGAAACACGATTTCACCCCGGCTCAGCGGGACAAGGGGTACACATACTACACTTAAGCATAATAAAACAAACCCTAAAATATTTCCTTCTTAACTTTTTCTTTCTCTGTATCACCGCCCCTCTCACACACCCCCACACTTTTATCTTCTTCTTCTTTTGGCATTCAACTCCACATTCCCATAAATCGATCCATCACCATCACCTCACGAGCCAAGCAAGAAGTAAGAGGATTGATAGATCACTATCATTATGTTTCTTTTCTCTGTTGCTTCCCTTTACCCCAAACAAAGATCACGAGACCACCTTAAAGGTGGTGATGGATAGCAAGCTTTCCTCAAGATGGAATGGCGCTAAAAATCGAACCAGGGAGGGAAAGAGTCAAAGTACCTATTTTATGTAATACCCTAAAATCCGGTTTCACATTTTTATAACTAATTTGATTTTTAACTGAAATTATATTATGATTACTAAATATTTAGAACGATATGATATATAACCATTAAACATTATGAGTAGTAAACCTATAGTAAATTAAGTAGATAAGATTTGTAACATTTCCTAATTCATATCCTAATTTAATCACACATCCTTTCCTTGTACTAAAAATTAACACACGACATACACATTGGTTTCCTAAACAAAATTTCAGATTTGTATATAAAAGATAAGAAAACATTTATTTTGCTCTAATACTTAAACCAAAGATATCACAAGAAGATACGCATATCACCTTCTAATTTGTACTTTGCTCTATTTCTAAACCAAGAAAAGAAAACGCTTCATTCCTTTTTGAGAAGTGGGTTTCCTTCCTCTTTGTTCGAGTCCAGATTAGGGGTGACTCGCGAGTTGTCGAGTACGCCTAAGTTTTGGTTCGGTAATACTCCATTAAACCTGGGGTGATTTTGTTCTTGGTTCGATCGTACCTGTTGGCTGAGGTACATTCCTCTTATATTTTTTTACATATACGATCATGTGTTGTCTTTGAGTTATAATCTAAGAGACTTATGCTAAAATAAAGAATAACCATAAAATGTTGATTATGCATAAACTGTTAACGCCTAGTAACATGTAAGAAACTGATAGAAATGGAGTAAGTTCACATGGGGTTTTGCTCTTTAACCTAGAGTCGTGTCTTGATACGTGTTCGAGTAAGTAGTGGTTTGAGTTCTGGTAAAGTTGTGGTGTGTGTTTAGGGTCCAGTTCAAGTTCGCGGAGGTTGTAATTTGTAGCTCCAGTTATGAGTCGCAAGTGGTCAGATTTTGGGTAAAGTTTAGCGGGTTGTGTTCGACTAGTTTTGGAGATCGATCATGCCTCGTATATTCTTGGCGTTCGTGGTTGCGTTTTGGTGTCGACATGTCAATTGTTTTGAGATAGATCATGCACAAATCATAAGACGTATACTAAGTTGATATATGATATATATAGACATATTTGGGACCATAAATGATGATTTTCTGTTTCCATGGCTGTTTAATCATCGAGGTCAGCATGTCTTAATGTCGTTGGTAGGTTAAGGAAAAGTGTAAATTTGTAAAGTTCTAACTAGAATGTATGTAAACCTTACGCGTCCATGATATATTAGTTTTTAGATGATTTTATTATTAGCTTTTATATTCTGCTAGTGAGTTGTGCATCTGCTTGTCATAGGTAATAAATTTGAATCGGTAATGAAGAGGATATGAAACTAGAGGCTTTTCACGAGTGGTATATATATATAAGTACATCGGCTGGGAAAATGCATGCATGGTTGTAGGGTTTGATCATGCATCGTTATTCCTTGTGTTTGTGTTGTGCTTGCGTTATCGACCTACAAAGTGTACGAAACACATCAAAAATCTGTATATATGAACATGCAATAGAAATAAGTTATTATACAATATAAAAATGAAGCTTGGTTGATTATAAAAATCCCACGTAATATATTTACATGCTCGTGATGCTAGTCTTATAGGAATATGATTGTGGTCTCGTTAAATACTTGAGTTTTGGTCTCGCATTATGTCCCTTTTAATAGTATAAATATAAGTGAGTCTCGGTATGGTTTGCTTCAAGAGTGATCTCAAGTTTACCATTGTCCCTATTTCGTTTATTCATTAATTCATATTCGATCTAACAATATTCGAGAAACACCTAAAACCTATGTCTAATTAATTATCACTATTAACCCTAAGAACTTGGAATAATTATGAATCTGACCTAATCTGTAAACCCTAAGTTGAGAACGTGATTAATAATAAGCAATAAATCCGTTATGACATTTAATGAGCTAATAAGTATAATATGAACCCTAATCCGTGTAGATTCGTTGAAGAAGACGTGACGTTGTTTCCTTGTGATCACCTTTCCGTTTGCTCTCATTTCATTTGCTAAGGTACATATATTCTGCCCTTTCTCAGTAAGGGTATCTCATTACTTGATTCCTTGATGTTTGATATTCTGATTTATGATCCATTTGATATTCGTTTGGTTATTTTGTCTGATATGATTCGTTCGTTATCTCCTATGACTTCAGTATTCGAATCCTTTGATATTTTGTAATCCATTAGATATTATGACTTGTATGAAAAACCTTTTTGAATATATATCTTAATGATGGTTTTGAGAAATACTATTTTTAAAATGATTCCTATGAATACGAGGTAACACCACTTTTTATATGAAGGTTTAATGACCCTTATGAAAACGACTTTTAAAAGAATACGTTTATGAAAAAAGTGTTTAAATGATTTTCACAATTACTTGACCTATTTGTACTCTATCTATTCCGTAAAGATTTCTCATGACTCATTGTTTCCTGATATTTGTTATGCTTTGATCCGTATATGTTTAGTTATTCGTTTGATTATTCGTTTCATGCTATATTCTATTCATATAGTTATTATCTGAGTTGGATAATTTATAATTGTCCCTCATCATTATATTGTATGTTCTTTGCCTATTATGTTGCCCATATTTGTAGCCATTCATGGGGAGTCCATGGCCGTGCCATTGATGCACCAATGGTATTGACACTATCTGTGAAGGTGGGTTTTAGTCCACAGCGTTCCCACTTATGCTATATAGCAACCATGGCCGCCATATTTATTATTATTATATTAATGTACGTATGCATAGTCTCCAACTTGTATATGTATATATGTTTTGAAGGGAGCGTATGGATGCATCCTAGGTACTTTGTTTAGTTTAGTTATTTAGTGAATGGATTGTGTGTGTGCCATATACCCCATTTCACACTAGTACTATTGGAGTCTGCAGCTCCTATGTACAATTTGCTATGATATGATATATGTTTGTTACTTAGGCATTTCCTTTTTATTATTGTTATACGTTTCATATTCCTTGTTATGCTTTGATTCCATTATAATATATCCAATATTTCATTGATATCTTGTTCAGCAGGTTCTCGTGGTTCCGTTTCACTTATCCGTTCATCTTACTACTTATTGTGACTTATATCATTTTATCCAGCAGATCCTTATGATTTCATTTCATTTATTCTTTTACTTTAGTTATCCATTTGTATATATCTGTTCACTGGGCTTTTTATGCTCAGCCGCATTTTCTTTTCATGCGGCAGGTTTTAAGAGGGAGGCTGGGATTCGAGTGTTGAGTGCTTAGGAGCTCTTAGTGGATCACCTTAATAGCTTCCCATGGAATAGAGATGCATTTAGAGTTTTTTTTCTTTTGAACTTAGTTTGTATTTTAGTATGGAAGTTGTAATGTTCAGATTTAGTACTTTATCTTTTCCTTAGAATACCTTTGTAAACATTGTATTATTAAAGTCTTCCGCTTGCGTATGTTCTGTTTGATGCCATAAATGTGGCATTTGACCCGTTCTCGGATGGGGGTGTTACAATTATGGCATCAGAGCAAAGGCTTCGATTTGTAGTATATAAAATCATGACCTGTGAATATTAGGCCCTTAGGTTTGCACTATAGGAGCTTATGAAACAACCTTTGAGAATTTGCCTTAGGGTCTCCACTCTAGAAGAACTTAAGATATAACCGGTGAGGATTGGGTAGACTATGTGATAAGACATTTGTTAGGTATATTGCTTTCGCATCACTCTGATTCGTACCCCTACCTTTTAGTTAAGCCCCTTTATGATCATTTCTTTCTGGAGATTTAGGAAACTTATCATATTGCTTAACATGAGTTTAGTGACCAAGTAAGTTTAGAATGCCTTGAGAATTTTATGGTTTTGCCTTACACTATATGAGTTTTATTTTCTGATTCCGACCTTAAACTTTGATTCGTTTGTTAATCATTTAGATGCTTCTTCGACCATTCTGAAGATTCTTATGACCATGAGATGTCTGACACAGTCGGTGATTTCCCTTGCTTTTGTTAAGCATATTAAGGTCCCCTCTACACTATTAAGTTATGCCTTAACCCTTTCCATTCCTATGAGGAATCTGGTGGTTATTAACCACGAGTATATGAAATTGTCCATTTCATTCTGACAATAAAATTCGTTCTGCTAAATTGTTTCCTTTAGAAGTATGCGATTTCGATGTTATTCTAGTATGGATCGGTGGACTGGACCTCAAGATGCCAACTACTTTCATACTATGTCTCACCTTTGGCGTTTTGAACAATCCTGAATTCCTTACCATGTTTTCCGACTGATTAACCGTTGTTATCATTACTACCTTGAAAACTCGTACATTATTCTTCGCGGTTGTGAAGGTTTTTCTAGCACCTATTTAATACACCGTTGGATGGATCTTCCCTTGAGAGTCATTTTGAAATCTGAATTTTCTCGATGTAATTCCTGAATGAACAACCAAGATTTCCACCAGAATGTAAAGTTGATATGACATGGTACTAAGAGATTGTTTAGTCACGAACTCGAGGTGGAATATGATACCAATAAAGGCATGATTATATGATGCAAGTATTATGACGCCTGATCAACGTGATAATACAAACACCATATAACTTGAACTTTTTGGGAGCATAGGATATCTTGAGAAGTGCCGGAACAGTAAGGTCTGATGAGACAGAACTCTATCCGTATGAAACGACGTGTTGCCTAAATCTGAAACTCCATATTGAATGACACCATTTAGATGGGAAGAATTGAAGGAACAGCTTGTAAGTGGTTTTAATTGTCCGAGTACACCTCCGTGGACTACCTCGGTTTTATTCATAAAGAGAAAGGATAGTAGTAGGAGATTATGTTTTGACTTCTGGAAGCTGAACCGTATTACTGTTAGAAACTGTTATCCACTACCTCGAATCGACGATGTATCTGATCAATTTTAGGACGCGAAGTTTTCCTTTAGATGGATTTATGGCTTGAAGATATTCCTAGAACTGCCTTTCGTATTCATCACGGCCACTACGAGTGTTAGTGATGCCAACAGTGTTGGCTAATGCTCTGACTGTTTATAGACTTGATGAATCGTGTCTTTCGTAAGTACTGGGACAAATTTTTCATATTATGACATCTTGGTGTATTTAGAGACGAAGGAGAAACATGAGGATCATTCTCGTATTGTGTTAGAAATGTTGCGTTAGAAGAAGCTTTAAACAAATTCTCGAAGGATGATATTGTGGTTGGGACAAGAGACGTTCTTAGCAGATGGTATCATTTTGGATCCTGCGAAGATAGGGATTATCACTAAATGGTCAAGACCGACGACAGTTACTGGGGTAAGAACCTTTGAGTCTGGTAGAAGGATTGTGGAAGATGTTCACGACTGGCGTTATAGTTGATGAAGCGTATAAGAAGAGAGGAGAAGTTTAGTCGGGATGAGGAACAAGAACTGAGGTTGAAGAGCTGAAGCAGGAATTAGCTTCTAGGTAGATACCAATTTTGGGAATGATTCCAAGAATAGACTTGGTTATACACTTGTGCAGCACGGGAAGGATATTGCTTATGCATCAAGACAACTTGAACCGTAGGAGCTGGAATATCCAACACATAACTTGGAGTTGGCAGTAGTGATCGTGTCAAAGGTTCGAATTTCACTTCACAGTTCCAGGGAGAACTACAGAAGGCTTAAGGAATCAAACTCAAGTTAAGATTTCTTTTCACCCTCAGATAAATGGACAGAAGGAATGAACTATTCGAACTTTAGAGGATATGTTAGGATCCTGTACTTTGGTAGGGATGGAAGTATAGAACATCTTTTGTTGGAAGGAGGTTGGATAGCTGCTTATTGAAGATCCGGAGTTGATTATAGTGACTGGAAGAATAGTTACCGTGGTAGAGGAACTTTGGAAATTTTAGACCGGGGGTTGTGTGTTTTTGGGGTATCTCCGTACCGAAGGGTTAGACGTTCTGACATATAATAGAGATTTATTCAGTGATTCGTTAGTTCTTTAGTTCGTTCTTATCATTACGATTATTCTACCCTTATCCTTAAGCATTTTATACGTTCGATAATTCAATAATTACTTCGTTGATCGTTTCTAAGTTTCCTTGATTCGTCGGATTCTTAGGATAGGATTGTGAAAATTCCTATCGTTTAGCATTGCCTTCGTATTTATCTCATGTTCATATCATGCTTCAGTTCATGTATCTCATTTGAGATGTCTCAGTTATCATCCGTCGCATGTGGTTTCGAATCCGTTGTATCAGATTTGTTATGATTTGTTCTGTTGAGAGAGCGTGAGGCTATTTTGGATCGTCAGGATCGAGTCATAAAAAACAACCTTTCTGTTCGTTAAAATCATTTTCATTTCTTTTCGTAATATGGTACGTTTCCGCTTGATCTTTCTACTTCAATTTTGAGGACGAAATTTTCTTTTTAGAAGGGAAGAATTGTAATACCCTAAAATCCGGTTTCACATTTTTATAACTAATTTGATTTTTAACTGAAGTTATATTATGATTACTAAATACTTAAAATGATATGATTACACATTATGAGTAGTAAACCTATAGTAAATTAAGTAGATAAGATTTGTTAAATTTCCTAATTCATATCCGAATTTAATCGCACATCCTTTCCTTGTACTAAAAATTAACACACGACATACACATTGGTTTCCTAAACAAAATTTCAGATTTGTATATTAGAGATAAGAATACATTTATTTTGCTCTAATACTTAAACTAAAGATATCACAAGAAGATACACATATCTCCTTCTAATTTTTACTTTGCTCTATTTCTAAACCAAGAAAAGAAAACGCTTCATTCCTTTTTGAGAAGATATACTGCATGCCTTTCATGCAAAGATCCTATATTATCAATAAATTTCATCCGCTTTCCTCTTTTTGTGAAGATACGAGCACACCAAGTCCCTATATAACTGCTTCTCTATTTCTATCCCTATATACGTTTTCCTTGTTTTGTGATGATCCTATATAACTACTTTCCTTTTTCTTGGTGCACAATACGTTTTTCTTGCATGAATTTCATACCACCAATCTTGTATATAAACGACATGCTCCTTCCAACTCAATAACATCATTCTAAACCTAAAATAACAGAAGACCTATCTGCAACCTATATACGATCGTGGAGACTGGCAGTGTTCGGGTCGGTGCTTCGCGTACGACACCAGAAGTGGGTTTCCTTCCTCTTAGTTCTAGTCCAGATCAGGGGCGACTCGCGAGTTGTCGAGTACGCCTAAGTTTTGGTTCGGTATTACTCCATTAAACCTGTGGTGATTTTGTTCTTGGTTCGATCGTACCTGTTGGCTGAGGTACATTCCTCTTATATTTTTTTACATATACGATCATGTGTTGTCTTTGAGTTATAATCTAAGAGACTTATGCTAAAATAAAGAATAACCATAAAATGTTGATTATGCATAAACTGTTAACACCTAGTAACATGTAAGAAACTGATAGAAATGGAGTAAGTTCACATGGGGTTTTGCTCTTTAACCTAGAGTCGTGTCTTAATACGTGTTCGAGTAAGTAGTGGTTTGAGTTCTGGTAAAGTTGTGGTGTGTGTTTAGGATCCAGTTCGAGTTCGCGGAGGTTGTAATTTGTAGCTCCAGTTATGAGTCGCAAGTGGTCAGATTTTGGGTAAAGTTTAGCGGGTTGTGTTCGACAAGTTTTGGAGATCGATCGTGCCTCGTATATTCTTGGCGTTCGTGGTTGCGTTTTGGTGTCGACCTGTCAATTGTTTTGAGATAGATCATGCACAAATCATAAGTCGTATACTCAGTTGATATATGATATATATGGACATATATGGGTCCATAAATGATGATTTTCTGTTTCCATGGTTGTTTATTCATCGAGGTCAGCATGTCTTAATGTCATTGGTAGGTTAAGGAAAAGTGTAAATTTGTAAAGTTCTAACTAGAATGTATGTAAACCTTACGCGTCCAAGATATATTAGTTTTTAGATGATTTTATTATTAGCTTTTACATTCTGCTAGAGAGTTGTGCATCTGCTTGTCATAGGTAATAAATTTGAATCAGTAATGAAGAGGATATGAAACTAGAGGTTTTTCACGAGTGGTATATATATATATATATATATATATATATATATATACATTATATATATATATATATATATATAAGTACATCGGCTGGGAAAATGCATCATTATTCCTTGCGTTTGTGTCGTGCTTGCGTTATCGACCTACAAAGTGTACGAAACACATCAAAAATCTGTATATATGAACATACAATAGAAATAAGTTATTATACAATATAAAAATGAAGCTTGGTTGATTATAAAAATCCCACGTAATATATTTTCATGCTCGTGATGCTAGTCTTAAAGGAATGTGATTGTGGTCTCGTTAAATACTTGAGTTTTGGTATCGCATTTTCTCTCTTTTAATCGTATAAATATAAGTGAGTCTCGGTATGGTTTGCTTCAAGAGTGATCTCGAGTTTATCTTTGTCCCTATTTCGTTTATTCATTAATTAATATTCGATCTAACAATATTCGAGAAACACCTAAAACCTATGACTAATTAATTATCACTATTAACCCTAAGAACTTGGAATAATTATGAATCTAACCTAATCTGTAAACCCTAAGTTGAGAACGTGATTAATAATAAACAATAAATCCGTTATGACATTTAATGAGCTAATAAGTATAATATGAACCCTAATCCGTGTAGATTCGTTGAAGAAGACGTGACGTTGTTTCCTTGTGATCACTTTTTCGTTTGCTCTCATTTCATTTGCTAAGGTACAGATATTCTGCCCTTTCTCAGTAAGGGTATCTCATTACTTGATTCCTTGATGTTTGATATTCTGATTTATGATCCATTTGATATTCGTTTGGTTGTTTTGTCTGATAAGATTCGTTCGTTATCTCCTGTGACTTCAGTATTCAAATCCTTTGATATTTTGTAATCCATTAGATATTATGACTTGTATGAAAACCTTTTTGAATATATATCTTAATGATGGTTTTGAGAAATAATATTTTTAAAATGATTCCTATGAATACGAGGTAACACCACTTTTTATATGAAGGTTTAATGACCCTTATGAAAACGACTTTTAAAAGAATACGTTTATGAAAACAGTGTTTAAATGATTTTCACAATTACTTGACCTATTTGTACTCTATCTATTCCGTAAAGATTTTTCATGACTCATTGTTTCCTGATATTTGTTATGCTTTGATCCATATCTGTTTAGTTATTCGTTTGATTATTCGTTTCATGCTATATTCTATTCATATAGTTATTATCTGAGTTGGATAATTTATAATTGTCCCTCATCATTATATTGTATGTTCTTTGCCTATTATGTTGCCCATATTTGTAGCCAGTCATGGGGAGTCCATGGCCGTGCCATTGATGCACCAATGGTATTGACACTATCTGTGGAGGTGGGTTTTAGTCTACAGCGTTCCTACTTATGCTATATAGCAACCATGGCCGCCATATTTATTATTATTATATTAATGTACGTATGCACAGTCTCGAACTTGTATATGTATATATGTTTTGCAGGGAGCGTATGGATGCATCCTAGGTACTTTGTTTAGTTCAGTTATTTAGTGAATGGATTGTGTGTGTGCCATATACCCCATTTCACACTAGTACTATTGGAGTCTGCAGCTCCTATGTACAATTTGCTATGATATGATATATGTTTGTTACTTGGGCATTTCCTTGTTATGATTGTTATCCGTTTCATATTCCTTGTTATGCTTTGATTCCATTATTATATATCCCATATTTCATTGATATCTTGTTCAACAGGTTCTCGTGGTTCCGTTTCACTTATCCGTTCATTTTACTACTTATTGTGACTTATATCATTTTATCCAGCAGATCCTTATGATTTCATTTCATTTATACTTTTGCTTTAGTTATCCATATGTATATATCTGTTCACTGGGCGTTTTAATCTCAGCCGCATTTTCTTTTCCTGCGGCAGGTTCTAAGAGGGAGGCTGGGATTCGAGTGTTGAGTGCTTAGGAGCTCTTAGTGGAACACCTTGATAGCTTCCCATGGAATAGAGATGCATTTAGATTTTTTTTCCTTTTAGACTTAGTTGTATTTTAGTATGGAAGTTGTAATGTTCAGATTTAGTACTTTATCTTTTCCTTAGAATACCTTTGTAAACATTGTATTATTAAAGTCTTCCGCTTGCATATGTTCTGTTTGACGCCATAAATGTGACATTTGACCCGTTCTCGGATGGGGGTTTTACATTTTATTTCTTTTTAAGCCCCCAACCGATCTACAGGAAAGCCACATCTCAAAAGCTTCACTCAAAAATCAAAGGGGTAATCGGTGGTGGTGTTCCTGCTTAAATCGGATTTGGGTCTATTGTATTCGGTTGTTCCTCGTGGTCTTCCTGTCAATCAACCCTCAAGTCATTTTAAGGGTTTAATTTTTTTTATTGATGAATCTTATTGTGATAATTATTATTAAGTTTATGATTTGATTTTTTTTCAAGTGGTGATGAGATTTGGATATGTTTTTCATCGGTCTGTCGAATCATAAACCTAGGAATGACTACATTTTGGTTGTTGTATTCATCTTGTGTGGCTAATGATTAATAAACCTAAAAATCTAATTGTAATTTAGGCTCGGATTGGAAGTGCTATTATCATTGGCCTAATTACTGATCTTAATATCACTTTGAAATTGGTTTAGTTTATTTAATTAGTTTGAATTGGTTTTGTTGTAGTTGGTATTGGTTGTTTTGGTTTCGACTCATATAGGGTGCGTGAGTTACTGGTTCATGAGTGTGATCATTTTTTTTAGTCTTGGTTCAACAAAGAACATAAGGGTGTGCTCTTTGTTAGTGGTCACGGCAACGGCACCACAATGGTGTCGAGTGCTTGTCTTTGGTTTTGAGTTGTCTAAAATAGTCATCTCATCGCTATCGCAAAATGGGCGAGACACCGAAGGAGGGTGTTAAGCTTGGTTGAGGCCGTATAGGGTGCGTTTGTTCCTGATAACAAGTCAATGATACACCTAATAGGGTGTTTGTGTTGGTCAATTTCAATTCAGTCTCACACCCAAGAGATGTGCTGATTGTTAGTATTCTCGGTTAAAGGACCTCAAGTCCATCACATAAGGGTGTCATAGTTTGATCTTCCATAACGACACAAAGGTATGTCGAATTCCGTTTGTAGGCATGGTGTCAAGTGTTAGTTAACTCACTCTTAGCGAGAATGTATGCCTTGGAAATCTAAGGACTGGTCTTAATTTGGTTGAGTCTAAACAGAGTCGAATGACTTGTGTAGAAAAATGGGAGAATACTCAAACTTTGGTTCAACCTGTCATTCTACAAACTTTATGGATCCAACAAAGTTCACCTCATTATCTATCTGTTCATAAATGTCCTATATCAAAGACCCAGATTTTAAAGAACAACTGGAAATATCTTATCTGGATATCGATCTGTCCACATGATACATTATTATAAAAGCGAATCACTTTTGAACTACCTGATCCAAGTTTAGTTTGCACCAAAGATTTCAACCCATCAAGGGCACATTCATAACAAGCACAAACCATTTAATAAAAACCCCAAACCACGATTCTTTGACAATATAGAAAGAGTGTACGATTAACAAATCTGTGTTTACTTGATATAACAAAGGACGGTCTGCCTTGGTTCCTCCCCTTTGTTGTTGTTATTATTTCTCACAATGGGCCAAAGCCCATTCACCACCATATACCAGTCCGTTTGATTCGTCTGAGGGTCAAAGCCCATCGCATAAAGTAGTGTTGTCTTTTTCGATTTGGGCCACAGCCCACTCATTCATAAGGGTGTGTTTAGTTTATATTTCGGCTACAGCCCACTTGTTTATAAGTAGTTTAATGTGTGATTCGAAACTCGATATATCTATACACGACTATAAATTCTGACTCATTTCACTTCACACGATCACAAATCTCGCAATATAACTAGATTATACGACACACTTATAACTCAACATGACTTATAACAAATTAGTCTACTTACTTTACAACTCAACTTTGTTTATACATTACATATGCAACTACAAACTCTTTTATACAATTACAACCTATAAAAACAAATCGAAACTAAATTGGTAAATATTAAGCATGCTTATTCATTTAAAGCACCTAATTAACTTGTTCACACTCGAAATGGATATATAAAGACCTACTAAAGTTTCATAAAATTATAACACGGCCTTTACCTAAACATATATTTTGAAACTCATAGTTACCACGAGAAACCAACACACATGCATGGGTCATACCCGGCTTCTATCAAAATAAATATGCTTATTTTGTTTTTATCAAAATTGATAAACGAAACGTTTTATATACAACATCTATAAACTAATTTCCCAATTTACAAATCTTTTAAATAGAGCCATTACCTACAAATAATTATTCATACACTTCAAAATATATATAACTATATTTTTATAACGGCTATTTTTACATATCATTAACAATAATGTTCCCATATTCCGACAATGTCTAATACTATCCGTAATCATTTTCCGTTCATCATCTTTCGGTTATTGTCAAATCTTAGTCTTATTCGTCCTTGATATTTTTATTGTCATACACTTATGCACTTCCAAGAGTCAATGCCTACAATACTTAGAAAACTGTTTTAAACTTAAATGCTGCCACACAAGCAACAATAACATAAACACTTTAAAACTTTTGAAATTAATTTCGTTTAGTCTTAAACTTAAACTATGAACTAAAACATGTCTTACTAATCTAGGTCACGTGTTGGTGCTGAACACTATCTGAACTGTTGTATTATCTGACTGCTATTTGCCGAGGTGAGTTTATAGCCCCACTCTATTTAAACTTGTTTTACAACTATGGGGTGAGAAACATGCAAAACGATTTCTGGACCACAATAATGTTTTATTTTCTCAAACTATTACGTAGGATAGCCTAAGACACTGAATCTGATGCGTGGTTTTGCGACCTTACAACAGGTTTTACCTCTCGAGGGATCTCAAGAGGCTTACAACCCCACCAGGCAGTGTACCTGACCGATGTAGTATAGTGTAGTGGTAAGTACGGGGGATTGATCGTTCTCCACAGGGAATAGTGTTCGTTAGGTATGAAAAACTACTCTAATTAGGTCTAAGGGTGAAGGAAGATTCTTTTTTATGTTTTTATAATTTTATGAAAGCAAGTAAAATCTCGGGTTTGAAAGAGTGGGCGGAATTAGTTGCTAATCAACTAACCCAAATAACTACGAATGCAAATAAAATAAAATAACTGAAAATAAAAAGGTGGTAAAACTTATGTGGAGAGAAATGTGTTTACTTAGATTTCCTTACTCCCTAACTATCTTTTACCGGTTGATTAGTGTGTATTAATCGCGTGGATGACGGGTGTATTCCTTAATACCAATCGTGGGGTGGCGTACGTACTTCCCCAACTCTATAAGCTCCTACTTCACTCCTATGTCGAGCCGGCTAAGAAGCTCCTAACATGGGATCACTAGAATTCGCTCATGCATTAAATACAACCATAAAAACCTTAGTACGCATTGGTTCATGTTTCTTAAGACGTTCAAGCAAGTTACCGAATAGGAAGTTAGCCAGTTTTCTTAAGCCTAACATAGATGAACAATCATCCAATACAACTAATAACACACTAATAACCAATAATCAATAGTTAGGTTTCATTAGATCTAAGCAAACACAAAGAAAACCTAGCCTAGCATGTTAAACAAAAGACAAGAACAAGATAGAATCAAACAACACATAGACATATTGAATGATTAATTGATAACTTATCTTCAACGTAACATGGAAGATCTCAAGGCAAAAAGCCTTGAAAAAGCTGCTAAAATCGTCTTAGGGTTTCCTCCCAAAAGGTTACACACAAAGTTCCACCCTAATGACAAAAAATTGCAAAACTGTATATAGAGTTTAAGGGCTGACGGCGTCACGTTGTAGATCCTGACGCCTTCACCTCGCCGCTTTTAGGGTTCCTGGATGGCCTTCCTGACGCCGTCCCTCTTTAGACCTCCAAAATCCGCTCTGGCTTATCAAGGCTTGACGCCGTCAGATTAGTGCTTGACGCCGTCCCTCTTTAGCTTAAACCTTGACGACCTTGATCACTTCAAAGGGTGACGCCGTCAGATTTTTCATGCAAAATTCTCTGGCTTATCATGAGTAATTTTCATATCCACCACTTTTGCCAATCCATGACGCCGTCTGGACCAATTTCTAACGCCGTCAAAGGTACTTTCCAGCGTAATTTTGAGACTTTGTCGTTTTCTTCACTTTTATGCTCCAAAAACGTCCAAAATGCTTCCTTTTCCAGATTTCTTCTCCAAAGTACCTAAAATGACAAAAGGAATGATTTAGGGCAATATTTGATCAAATAAATACGATTTAGGGCTTAAATGACCCCCTAAAAGCGGTACACTTTTCGCTTCATCAGAATCCCACATGCCTAAACTCATGAACCGTCAATTCCTGCGGGGAAGCGCGAATGCTATAAATAGATCTATTGGGGTTGACAACCCCATTCGGTTTTGCCAGGGTGACCAAATGCGGGCGTATAACATGTCGAAACACGAGTGTCACAGGATAGACACTTACAAGGGCTTTATTTAACGTGATTCTAGAGCATGCACAATGTCAAGCTTCGGTTGCATGAACTTAGTGCTAGCGTAATAGACTATTTTTATATGACATTATATGCGTAGTAATGTTCATATACCCAACTCATGGTCCAAACTATAGATTTTACTGTTTAGTTATAAACCTATGAACTCACCATTTTTTTGCTGACATTTAGCATGTTTTTCTCAGGTGTTTAAGCAACTCATTATTGGCAAGGCGTGGCAAGGCAATGGTCATAGACTATTACCCGAAGTGTTTTTACGCATAATTATGACTTGTTTTTATGGGACAACTAAACTCATTGGCCTTATTTTCAGAACTTGAAACTCTATTGTAAAATCTATAAATCTTGAATTAATGTATTTAAACGGAGTATGTATTCCGTTCTTTATTACCGTGTGTTATGATTTCCAATTCAGTAGCACCCAGGACCCGAATGCTTCCGTAATACCAGATTTTGGTGGTGTTACAGATTGGCATCAGAGCCTAGGTTATAGAGAACTATGTACATATAAACCCTAAACTATAACCACTTTTACAAAAACAAGTCCCTATGACCGCCACTTGCCTGCCAAGCCTGTTGCCTTAATTACTGTTTTACTTGACACAACTATATGATATGTTTTACAGTTTGATGATTTATATCATACTTGATTTACACTATATACCAAAAGTATTTTCTATATATACATACCGTAGTTGTCACAACTTACCTTCTCCTACACAATTTCACTACCCGACTCCGAGTTCGAACGCTCGCCTAATTCTTTTGAAACACCTAATTTACCATCATCTGGAAATCCACCAATCCATTTGGTCACGACTTCAACCTATCGCTTTAAAACATGTATCCCCGAGACATCTACTCTTAGGACACATCACTATTAGGTCTCACTCTTCCTTCATTATTTTGAAGGGACATGTCGTTTGGGAAGCAAGACCTAGTCTCCGCAACCATACGACGACTATTAATGACAAGTGTGATCATCTATTCAATTGTGTCTCTCATGGTTGATTTTGCCCGCGTATTCTACCTGTGATGATTATACCCTCGTTCGATACTGTTCTTTTTATTTGAAACCTCATTCGTCATCATCTTTTATGATGTAGATAAATTGCTCCTACAAGAAGGACAACCAAGACCACACGTGGTCGACCTGCTACTACCACTCTTCCAACTAGGAATGGAGCAAACCCGCTTATTGTGAATCAAGCCATGCTGGATCAGTTGGTTAATGACCGTGTGGCGGCAGCACTAGCTGCAGCGAACGTAAACAACTCGACTACTGATGTCGGAACCTCAAGACCTATAAACAACAACAACTGAGGTTGCACCTATCAGGAGTTCCGAAAGACCATGACTGGAGGTTTTAGAGGAACCGTGGGAGCTGTTGTTTTGGATAGATGGATTGAAAGGCTGGAGACTGTGTTTCGAATATGTACTTGTGCGGATGAAGACAGGGTTAAGTATGCATCATTCACCTTCATGGATGCGGCTCTAACCTGGTGGAACTACTATCTGAAGTCTGCAGGCATTGATGCCGCGTACACAATGCCATGGGAAAATTTCAAGGAAATGGTGCTCAAAAAGTATTGCCCTCGCAACGTAGTTAAAAAGTTGGAGGTAGAGTTTTGGAACCTCAAGGTGCAGGGCACTAACATTGTTGCATACAACCAACACTTTCAAGAGTTGGTTTTACTGTGCCCTGAGATGGTCCAAACTAAAGCTCGCTTACTGGAGAGATACATTAGAGGATTACCCCCATCCATCAAGGGTAATGTCACTACCTGTAACCACTGTGAAAATTTCGCCTTGTAATAAACTATTATATATTCTAATAAAGAATACTTATCCATTTTTCTACGTATAATTTTTTTTTATTATTATTATCTGATCATATTTGCTATCTAATGTGACGTAACTCACATCCTCGATAAACGTGCTCTCAAGAAGACCAACCTTAACTTACTTAATGTTTATTTTATATAAACATATCTATATAAAAACCTACGATAAACCATTTGCCATTTTACGTTAATTTATTAACAAACGTACAAAGTAAACATTTCTTATCTATTAGAGTTTTCATGAAACCCTAAATTATTATAACAATGAATATGGATAACTAAACCCTAAACCACTAAATTACAACTCATTTAAAACAATGTACAAGTTACTAAAGCACAGAAACCCTAAATCCACTTTAACTCCCGATACAAACCCTAATTTCATTAAATCATGATTTTATGTAATAAAATCACAAACCCTAATTAATGTATATATAATTTTTACAAATTATAAATGTACAAGTCTTTCAAAGACAATGTACAAGTCATTTATGCATAAAACTAAATATTTAGATAAATCCTATTATAAACTTAAATGTATATATTTTAAAGCATACTATACAAGTATTTTATACACCAAGCCTTAAAAAATAAATTTCTTAAACATACTAATTATAAGTACAAGTCTCCAAACCAAATGTACAAGTGCCTAATGCATAAAAATCTAAAATCTCATTTATATACATTTAAACCTAATAAAATCAACATATAATTAATATAACTTAACCAAACATTAAAAATACATTTTCCATATTACATAAACCCTAGTACAACTCTATTAAGCTCATGGTATAACTCCTTAAAGCACAAATCAATTTCCTTTTCTTTTACATACAATTCGACACATATATAAATAAAACAAACCCTAATTATTTTTCTACTTAACAAATACTTAAACTAAACCCTAAACTAACCTAGTTACATCCCTAAACCCTAGGGTACCACATGCTATAGCCCAATGTACAACCCTTAATGCCATTCGATCCACCTTTTCTTCTTTCCCTAGTTCGATTACATCAAGGGCCAAACTAAATCATTTCTTTACAAATCTCTAAGTACATTATAAACCACAAAGTCACTTCTAACCCTAAAATACCTCCACATCATATGGTCTCTTAGATTTTTACTTGAAGCCAAAACATGTAGGTAGAACAAAAGGCTAGGATTTAAACACACAAAACTACACTTCCCCCTCCTCACATGTGGCATCCAAAGGACTAGTACACATCACTATGTCCCCTTAATCCTCTAACAAGATGACTTAACACTTTAGGAAACCCTAACCTCATTTCTTCTATAAATAGCAAACCAAACGCCCCATTTTATTTCCACACCACTAGAATTCCACAAAAACAGCCCTACACCAATTCTCTACTGATCAAATAGTTCATATACAAGTTAAAGGGAAGTCCTAAGAAGCTTTAGAAGGAGTAGAACAATTAGTGTTCAAGTTCCAAATCTTTTCGCCTAAAATCTTTCATAATCGACAAACAAGACAAGTAAGTATTCTAGCTCTTTTCCTTACCTTTTATAAACTTTAAACACTATTAAAAACATTACTAGATGATCTCTAATAGCAAGCTAGGGTTAAAACTCATGTTTCCTTTTTCTTTTCTTTTTGTCGAACAAAAACCAAACACACCCTTAATTCATTTTTTTTATTACTAATCGAGGAAACCTTAAAACACATTAGAGATGGATTAAATATGTCTATTATCATAATAACATACATTAAAAACCAGTTAGAACATGTAAATACCAAAAACCGAACTAATATTTCTTTTCTTATTTCTGTCGCAACAACCCTCAAGTCGCCAACTTTGAATAAATATTTCGACCATTAAACAACCACTATAAAATCTAAATTTTGGCCAAGTTAAAGATCACCTAGCTAACTAATGGTAGCAAAAAGATCGTCGTAAAAAGATTGATTTGTCACAAAGTTATTCGAGTTTTTTTCTGCCCCTTTGCCCACTGATTCGAACACACCCTTAATAATTAATTCGAGCTCATAAGCTCGAATCATAAGCCCATAAGCTGTAAATAAGTTGTTAATAAGTTGATAATAAAGTGTATAAAAGAGTCGTAGCAAATCGTCCCTTTTTTCCTAAGCTTAATTTGCGTTTTAACAAAATAAGGATGTCGAATGAAATGAGAAAAGTGCTTGGAGGGCTAAAACTGCCAAAACTCCAACTGAATTTATAACTAGGACCTAAAATGAATTCGATCTGAAGTTTAGGGGTGAAACCTGCCAAAACCGAAAGATGGAGTTTTATTGGGCCAAAAATATAAATATCTCAAAGTTATTTAACCAAGGACCATTTTTGCCAATGAAAAAAAGATGAGGGTATAAATTGTCATTTTTGAAACTACAGGGGTAAAAACTGTCATTTCACCAAAGTTGAGGGGTAAAAATTGTCATTTTACGAAAGTTCAGGGGTAAAAATTGTCATTTAATGAAAGTTCAGGGGTATAAAGTGTCAATATGTGAAACTATAGGGTAAAAAGCGTAACTTTATATAATTATTATTATTAATATATTCTAAATATATTATAATAAAAACTAATAAAAACAAAATACATTTACCTCGATAACGAATAAACGGAAACATAAAAATGAAAAATAAGATAAAATCTTATCCAACTTTTGAAGAGACTTCATGTTGTCTCAATTAAACATTTATTCGACAACCAAAAACGCTACGAAACGAATATTAAAAACTTATATATATTGGAATACGATTACTGAAACTTGACATAACAACCCAGGTTTTGTGCCGGAGACGTTTATCAACTCTATTTAATTTTGTTTTCCATCCAGACTGCAAAGGTGAGTTCATAGTCCCACTTTTTATACGTTTTCCAAATTTATGGGGAGATACATGCTACAAAACCGCACACAAGTATTTTCCTGTATGATTTCCTGATTAATATTGCCTAAGTTACCTGTTGCCTAAAAGACCTCCTATCATGAACCTCTATTCACTTTCGGGTGAGCGTGAATATAGTAAATAGATCTATTGGGTGTGACGACCCCTTTGTGTTACAGTGACGTGACCAAATATACTTTATTTGAGATGAATAAAGAGATTGGCAATCTCCTACTCGGAGGCAAAATTACTTCATTTAATTATGGAGTAATATACATCAATAGCTCATAACTATTGATGATCCCCAGTTAATGTTTTGCGTGTCATGAGACTTAGGGCAATATATAACGAACTGCAATATTACTGATTTACTTTCCATTTAGCTTGTGTTCAAACTAATTATAACTTTAAACGCTATGGATTCACTCAACCTTTGTGTTGACTTTTTAGCATGTTTTATCTCAAGTAATTAGAAGCTTGATTTGGCACGGAGTGGCTGTGGACTCTTTTCTTATAAAAAGAGTGTCTATTTTGTTATCATTCAATGAATAATGTAACTTTTATAACATATTTCGAAACTACCCGCTGGGGCCTATATTTTGTACTCTGATATTAAATAAAAGAATGATAACAATTTTATTTAAAACGTCGCTTTTCAAGTCGTTTTCTATTTTCATGACTGTGATACTTGAAGTAATACCCCAACTTATATTCCGCTGCGATTATCGAAAACGGGGTTGTTACAGATTGGTATCAGAGCTCATGGTTTTAGAGAACAAGGTTCAAACCTAAACTATAACCAATTTTCACAAACTTAACTGAAAAGTCCTCCGTGCCACAATTTCACTGAAATACTACTATTACATGTTTATGCTGATTATTTAGTTATATAGTAAAATATTTGTAATTACCGGGTGGTTACAGGGTTATGGTTTCCCCTACTCATTCTATTACTCTTATGTCGGACTCGGATACCGAAAACATCGCGACTGTACCACACGCCATTCCAGTACCTAGACGAGCGACGGAGTCATCAGAAGATGTTTCCATAGTACTTGAGGTCTCTTCAGTATTCGGCCACGATACGGAGACATATCCCTCAGAAGATCCATCCGAGGATACATCGATGCCTGATGTCGCAACGTTTCCTGACGATCCATACGTGCAAGCCAGAGAGGGAATCCGGAGAATAGCATGAATAAGAACACTCCCCGTGCCTACGTCATCATCACCGCTACCACATCCACATCCATATATGTTACATACATATATACCGTCTGTCCCAACGTCCACACCTCCACCTCCACCATCATCTACAAGTTTCCATCCCCCGTCTGTCCCATTTGAACTTAGTGAAGAAGTTAGAGCCATTGAGGTGGGAGAAAGTTCGCAGGCAGCACAGGAGCGACCGCCGACTATTTCCACTCTGCTAACGCGATTGGAATGGCTAGAAGAGCAGATCGAGACTGCTATGGGTCATCTAGATGAGTTGCCTTTGGAACGCATCGAGGGTATTGAATACAGAGTTGAAGATCTAGTTACCGGTCAGGAGGCGATGCAGCAGAAGATGGATGAGAATCGTGAGCAGGCGGAGAAACGTAATGAGCAGATCAGACAAGAAATACCTTTTATTTCCGATAATGAATTAAAGTTGATAGATGAAATGATGAGGAGAAACGAAGAACTAATGACAGCACAGAATAGGATCACTGTTCTAGAGACAACAGTGGGAGAGATGCAGACTCGGTACCAGGAGTATCTGCAGATCCTTGTCAGCATGATAGCCGAGCTCGAGAGACGACTAGAAGGAGCTTCTGGCAGTCATTTGATCAGATCTTTATCTGTTATCTTTTGTACTATGTCTTAGCTTTGAGATCTATAGTATAGATATGACATTAGAATGTAGTTTATATCTAACAGCTTTTGTACTAGCCACGAGATGTGTGGCATAAATACGACACTTGTACTAATTTTGTTATATGTATAACAAAATCAGCAAGTTATTTATGACTATATGTGGTTGTGATATTTTGCTGTGTATGATATAGATTGATGTGGGCCAGTGTTGATCATTTTACATACATGTATGATATTTGGACATATTATGACCTTATGATTATCATGGATTTTACCTTGTTAATTTAAAATGGTCACTATGTAAATTCTAAACATGTGTCTTCTTGTCGAAATATGCCTCGCAATTCCCCAGAACCAGTCATGTCCAAGCTGCTATCCAAAAGCTTGTTACAGACAGTGTTGCTGCAGCACTTGAGAATCAAGCAGCAGTAATGGCCCGTTCTTGAAGCACTAGTAGACCCAATGGAGAAAGCGAGACAGCAATAGCTCGCAAGTGCACCTATAAAGACTTCATAAACTGCAAACCAACTTTCTTCAAAGGAACATAGGGAGCAACTGAATTAGCTCGTTGGTTTGAGCGTACAGAAATAGTTTTCATGAGAAGTGGGTGTACCGATTACTGTAAGGTTACCTTTGCTACCGGGACTTTCTTGGAAGATGCCCTGTCTTGGTGGACTTCTACTGCCCAAACTATGGGAGTTGAAGCAGCTCACCAACTTACATGGGAAGATCTCAAAAAGAAAATGTTGAAGAAGTACTGTCCCCGTACTGAAATCAAAAAGCTGGAAGATGAGTTTCACCAGCTGGTTGTAAAAGGAACATATCTTAAGGCATATAATAGGAGGTTTCAGGAACTTGTACTCCTATGTCCAACTATTGTGCCTGATCTTGAGAAGACGTTAGAGAAATATACTGAAGGATTACCTCGAAGTATCGAGCGAAATGTTACTGCGTCTAAGCCTCAGTCTTTGGAAGAGGCCATATCTATAGCTCAATAGCTAATGGAACGTGAGATCAAGCGTGGTTCCGCCCAAGGAAATAATGATAACAAGCGAAAGCTTGATGATCGGAGAACCACCCATCACTACAACAATTATCCCAACAACAACAACTACCACAACAATAACAACAATAACCGTCACAATCACAACAACTACCATCAAAACCGTAACAACCACTACCACCAACAGAATCGTCGGCAGGAAACTGCCAAAGCCTATACAGCCACACCTACTGAGAGGAGTGGTTATGTCAGAACAAAGCCATTCTGCAATCGATGCTCGTTGCACCACTATGGTCCATGCGCTGTTAAGTGCACAAAGTGTCAGAAGGTTGGACATCAGACCAGGGACTGTAAAGCAACAGGAGCAAATCTACAGCCAGTAATCATAACTTGCCACGGATGCGATTAGAAAAGGGCATTATAAGAATCAGTGCCCGAAGCCAAATGCCAACCAGAGCAATGGTGCCCGTGGACGAGCTTATGTGCTAGGAGATGGTAATGCGCAGCAAAACCCGGACGTAGTCACGGGTACGTTTCCTCTCAATCAACACCTAGCTAAAGTATTATTTGATACTGGAGCCGATAAAAGCTTTATATCTCTTACTTTTGCTTCTTTACTTAAACTTACTCCCATTGCCTTAAACAATACATACGAAATCGAATTAGCTAATGGAAAATTAGTAGGCACTAACTCTATAATCCGAAACTGCACCTTAACCTTACTAAATCAACCCTTCGACATCGACCTCATGCCCATCGAACTCGGTAGCTTTGACGTGATCGCTGGTATGGACTGGCTATCCAAATACCATGCAAGGATCATATGCGACGAGAAAGTGGTTCACATCCCTTTCGAAGGTGAAACTTTGATTATCCGTGGTAATCAAAGTAAGACCAGACTAAGCATTATATCCTGTCTCAAAACCATGAAGTACATCAACAGAGGATGTCAAGCGTTTTTAGCTCATGTAACTGAGAAGAAAACGGATGAGAAACGACTGAAAGACGTGCCTGTAGTACGAGATTTTCCGAAAGTTTTTCCTGAAGAGTTACCTGGACTACCATCTGTTCGTCAAGTAGAGTTTCAGATTGACTTGGTGCCGGAAGCAGTACCTGTTGCACGAGCACCTTACCGTTTAGCGCCATCGGAGATGCAAAAACTATCCAATCAACTGCAAGAGTTGTTGGATAAAGGTTTTATTCGACCAAGCACTTCGCCTTGGGGAGCTCCTGTCCTATTCGTCAAAAAGAAGGACGGTTCTCTTAGGATGTGTATCGATTCCGAGAGTTGAATAAACTTACAGTAAAGAATCGATATCCATTACCAAGGATCGATGATCTGTTTGACCAACTGCAAGGATCGAGTGTTTACTCGAAGATCGATTTAAGATCGGGCTATCATCAGCTGCGTGTTAGGGAAGAGGATATTCCTAAAACAGCTTTCAGAACAAGATACGGTCACTATGAATTTCAAGTGATGCCATTTGGGTTGACTAATGCACCAGCCGTGTTTATGGATCTCATGAACCGTGTGTGCAAACCCTATTTGGACAAATTCGTAATTGTGTTCATTGATGATATTCTCATCTATTCTCGGAGTGAAGAAGAACATGCGGAGCATTTAAGGATTATTTTGGAGTTGCTCAAGAAAGAACAACTGTACACTAAATTTTCCAAGTGTGATTTCTGGATCCACACTGTACAGTTTCTTGGACACGTGATTGATCACCACGGTATTCACGTGGATGCTTCCAAAATAGAAGCAGTCAAAAATTGGCCGACACCTACAACCCCCACTGAGGTGCGTCAATTTTTAGGACTTGCTGGCTATTATCGGAGATTCATCGAGGGATTTTCAAAGATTGCCAAGTCTTTAGCAGAATTGACACAGAAGAACAAGAAATATGATTTGGGGAGAAGATCAAGAGAAAGCTTTCCAGCTTTTAAAGCAAAAGCTTTGTGAAGCACCAATTCTAGCTTTACCCGAGGGAAACGACGATTTCGTTGTTTATTGTGACGCATCACACCAAGGGTTAGGCGCGGTTTTGATGCAAAGGAATAAAGTTATTGCCTATGCCTCCCGACAGCTCAAACCTCATGAGGAGAATTATACGACTCATGATCTCGAGCTAGGAGCAGTTGTATTTGCTCTTAAAATCTGGAGACATTATCTGTACAGCACGAAGTGTGTTGCATATACAGATCACAAGAGTCTCCAACATATTCTTGACCAAAAAGAATTAAACATGAGGCAACGCCGATGGTTAGAGTTGTTAAGTGACTATGACTGTGAAATTCGTTACCACCCTGGAAAAGCAAATGTCGTAGCAGATGCTTTAAGCAGGAAGGAACGAATTTAGCCTCTTCGAGTTAGAGCTTTGGTCATGACCATCAATTTGGACCTGCTATCCCAAATTCTCAATGCACAAGCTGAAGCAGTAAAGGAAGAAAATATTTAGGCTGAGAATTTAAGGGGTATGGACAAGGCTTTTGAACTTCGTCCTGATGGAACTCGTTGCATAAAGAACCGAAGTTGGTTACCACTCTTTGGTGACTTAAGGAATGTGATTATGCATGAATCACATAAGTCCAAGTATTCTATCCACCCAGGTTCTGAAAAGATGTATCAGGATCTCAAGAAGCTTTACTGGTGGCCAAACATAAAAGCTGACATTGCTGAGTATGTCAGTAAATGTTTGACATGTGCACGAGTTAAAGCTGAACATCAAAGGCCATCTGGCTTATTGACTCAACCTACGATTCCTGGATGGAAGTGGGAAAAAATAACTATGGATTTCATCACTAAGTTACCTAGGACATCAAGCGGCTATGACACTATTTGGGTCATCGTTGATCGTCTTACGAAATCAGCGCATTTTCTGCCAATCAAGGAGACAGATGAGATAGAAAGTCTTGCGCAATTATATCTGAAAGAAGTAGTCTCACGACATGGAGTACCAATTTCCATTATATCGGATCGTGATTCTCGTTTCACATCCCGATTTTGGGAAAAGCTTCAGAAAGCTTTGGGTACTCATTTAGATATGAGCACTACTTATCAACCCCAAACCGACGGACAAAGCGAAAGAACTATTCAAACGTTGAAAGATATGCTCAGGGCATGCGTAATAGATTTTGGTAAAGGATGGGATAAACATCTGCCTTTGGCAGAATTCTCATACAACAATAGTTACCATGCCAGCATCAAGGCAGCACCGTTTGAAGCACTTTATGGACGAAAGTGCCGATCACCTGTTTGCTGGGCGGAAGTCGGAGAATTCCAACTTACCGGACCGGAGATAATCCGGAAACCACCGATAAAATAGTGCAAATTCGACAACATTTGCAAGCTGCCCGAGATAGGCAAAAGAGCTACGCAGATGTAAGACGGAAGCCTATGGAGTTTGAAGTTGGAGACAGAGTAATGTTAAAGGTATCACCATGGAAAGGCATGGTTAGATTTGGAAAGCGGGGAAAGTTGAAACCCAGATACATCGGACCATTCAAGATTCTGGAGAGAATCGGTCCAGTAGCCTATAGACTAGAACTTCCTGTAGAGCTTAGTAAAATACACCCTATCTTCCACGTCTCTAATCTGAAGAAGTGTCTATCAGATGAAACGCTCGTTATTCCCATGAAAGAGCTTCGTCTCAATGACAAACTCAATTTTGTGGAAGAACCAGTGGAGATCATGGACAGAGAAATCAAACAGTTAAAGCGAAGCCGTGTTCCCATCGTTAAGGTTAGATGGAACTCTAAAAGAGGACCAGAATTCACCTGGGAACGAGAAGATCAAATCCGGACGAAATATCCACACCTTTTCCCCCATACCTCGACCAACACAGACAGAATCTCGGGACGAGATTCCCTTCAACGGGGGGATACTGTAACCACTGTGAAAATTTTGCCATGTAATAAACTATTATATATTCTAATAAAGAATACTTATCAGTTTTTCTACGTATAATTTTTTTATTATTATTATCTGATCGTAACTACTATCTAATGTGACGTAACTCACATCCTCGATAAACGTGCTCTCACGCAGACCAACCTTAACTTACTTAATGTTTGTTTTATATAAACATATCTATATAAAAACCTACGATATACCATTTGCCATTTTACGTTAATTCGTTAACAAACGTACAAAGTATACATTTCTTATCTATTAGAGTTTCCACGAAACCCTAAATTATTATAACAATGAATATGGATAACTAAACCCTAAACCACTAAAGTACAATTCATTTAAAACAATGTACAAGTTACTAAATCACAAAAACCCTAAATCCACTTTAACTCCCGCTACAAACCCTAATTTCTTTAAATCATAATTTTATGTAATAAAATCACAAACCCTAATTAATGTATATATAGTTTTTACAAATTATAAATGTACAAGTCTTTCAAAGACAATGTACAATTCATTTATGTATAAAACTAAATATTTAGATAAATCCTATTATAAACTTAAATGTATATATTTTAAAGCATACTATACAAGTATTTTATACACCAAGCCTTAAAAAATAAATTTCTTAAACATACTAATTATAAGTACAAGTCTCCAAACCTAATGTACAAATGCCTAATGCATAAAAATCTAAAATCTCATTTATATACATTTAAACCTAATAAAATCAACATATAATTAATATAACTTAACCAAACAATAAAAATACATTTTCCATATTACATAAATCCTAGTACAACTCTATCAAGCTCATAGTACAACTCCTTAAAGCACAAATCAATTTCCTTTTCTTTTACATACAATTCGACACATATATAAATAAAACAAACCCTAACTATTTTTCTACTTAACAAATACTTAAACTAAACCCTAAACTAACCTAGGTACATCCCTAAACCCTAGGGTACCACATGCTATAGCCCAATGTACAACCCTTAATGCCATTCGATCCACCTTTTCTTCTTTCCCTAGTTCGATTACAACAAGGGCCAAACTAAATCATTTATTTACTAATCTCTAAGTACATTATAAACCAAAAAGTTACTTCTAACCCTAAAATACCTCCACACCATATGGTCTCTTAGATTTTTATTTGAAGTCAAAACATGTAGGTAGAACAAAAGGCTAGGATTTAAACACACAAAACTACACTTCCCCCTCCTCACATGTGGCGTCCAAGGGACTAGTACACATCACTATGTCCCTTTAATCCTCTAACAAGATGACTTAACACCTTAGGAAACCCTAACCTCGTTTCTTCTATAAATAGCAAACCAAACGCCCCATTTTATTTCCACACCACTCGAATTCCACAAAAACAGCCCTACACCCATTCTCTACTGATCAAATAGTTCATATACAAGTTAAAGTGAAGTCCTAAGAAGCTTTAGAAGGAGGAGAACAATTAGTGTTCAAGTTCCAAATCTTTTCACCTAAAATCTTTCATAATCGACAAACAAGACAAGTATTCTAGCTCTTTTTCTTACCTTTTATAAACCTTAAACACTCTTAAAAACATTACTAGATGATCTCTAATTGCAAGCTAGGGTTAAAACTCATGTTTCCTTTTTCTTTTCTTTTTGTCGAACAAAAACCAAACACACCCTTAATTCATTTTTTTTATTACTAATCGAGGAAACCTTAAAACACATTAGAGATGGATTAAATATGTCTATTATCATACTAACATACATTAAAAACCAGTTAGAACATGTAAATACCAAAAACTGAACTAATATTTCTTTTCTTATTTATGTCGCAACAGCCCTCAAGTCGCCAACTTCGAATAAATATTTTGGCCATTAAAAAACTACTATAAAATCTGAATTTTGGCCTAGTTAAAGATCACCCAGCTAACTAATGGTAGGAAAAAGAAGACCGTAAAAAGATTGATTTGTCACAAAGTTATTCGAGTCTTTTTCTGCTCCTTTGCCCACTGATTCGAACGCACCCTTAATAATTAATTCAAGCTCATAAGCTCGAATCATAAGCCCATAAGCTGTAAATAAGTTGTTAATAAGTTGATAATAAAGTGTATAAAAGAGTCGTAGCAAATCGTCCCTTTTTCCTAAGCTGAATTTGCGTTTTAACAAAATAAGGATGTCGAATGAAATGAGAAAAGTGCTTGGAGGGCTAAAACAGCCAAAACTCCAACTGATTTTATAACTAGGACCTAAAATGAATTCGATCTGAAGTTTAGAGGTGAAACCTGCCAAAACTGAAAGATGGAGTTTTATTGGGTCAAAAATGTAAATATCTCAAAGTTATTTAACTAAGGACCATTTTTGCCAACGATAAAAAGATGAGGGTATAAATTGTCATTTTTGAAACTACAGGGGTAAAAACTGTCATTTCACCAAAGTTGAGGGGTAAAAATTGTCATTTTATGAAAGTTCAAGGGTAAAAATTGTCATTTTATGAAAGTTCAGTGGTATAAAATGTCAATATGTGAAACTATAGGGTAAAAAGCGTAACTTTATATAATTATTATTATTAATATATTCTAAATATATTATAATAAAAACTAATAAAAACAAAATACATTTACCTCGATAACGAACAAACGGAAACATAAAAATGAAAAATAAGATAAAATCTTATCCAACTTTTGAAGAGACTTCATGTTGTCTCAATTAAACATTTATTCGACAACCAAAAATGTTACGAAACGAATATTAAAAACTTATATATATTGTAATACGATTACTGAAACTTGACATAACAACCCAGGTTTTGTGTCGGAGACGTTTATCAACTTTATTTAATTTTGTTTTCCATCCAGACTGCAAAGGTAAGTTCATAGTCCCACTTTTTATACGTTTTCCAAATTTGTGGGGAGATACATGCTACAACACCGAACACAAGTATTTTCCTGTATGTTTTCCTGATTAATATTGCCTAAGTTACCTGTTGCCTAAAAGACCTCCTATCATGAACCTCTAATCACTTTTGGGTGAGCGCGAATATATAAATAGATCTATTGGGTGTGACGACCCCTTTGTGTTACAGTGACGTGACCAAATGTACTTTATTTGAGATGAATAAAGAGACCGGCAATCTCCTACTCGGAGGCAAAATTACTTCATTTAATTATGGAGTAATATACATCAATAGCTCATAACTATTGATGATCCCCAGTTAATGTTTTGCGTGTTATGAGACTTAGGGCAATATATAACGAACTGCAATATTACTGATTTACTTTCCATTTACCTTGTGTTCAAATTGATTATAACTTTAAACGCTATGGATTCACTCAAACTTTATGTTGACTTTTTAGCATGTTTTATCTCAGGTAATTAGAAGCTTGATTTGGCACAGAGTGGTTGTAAACTTTTTTCTTATAAAAAGAGTGTCCATTTTGTTATCATTCAATGAATAATGTAACTTTTATAACGTATTTCGAAACTACCCGCTGGGGCCTGTATTATGTACTCTGATATTAAATAAAAGAATGATAACAATTTTATTTAAAACGTCACTTTTCGAGTCGTTTTCTATTTTCATGACTGTGATACTTGAAGTAATACCCCAACTTATATTCTGCTGCGATTATCAAAAACAGGGGTGTTACACTACCTTCAAGGCTGTTGATCTCCATGAGACAATGAAAGTGACCAACAAGCTAATGGAACAAGTAATTGAGGATACCGTCGAGGAAGTGGTAGATAACAAAAGGAAATTGGATGACCACTTCGGAAACAACGACAACAACAACAACCAGTACAAGCGACAAGGGATCGCCATGGTCTATACTGCTGGGTAGGGAGAGAAAAAGGTTTATGCAGGGAAGTTACCCTTGTGTAACCGTTGTAACTACCCCCACAACGGGAGATGTGTTGGAAAGTGCCCCAACTGTCAGAAGATTGGACACATGGCCAAAGACTGTAGGTCTAAAACCCTTGCAAGAGCATAGACAGCACCAGAGAATAATCGAAAGGCCGAGGCAACCTGTTATGGGTGTGGAAAGAAAGGGCACAATAGGAATGAGTGCAATGAACCGAAGTACCAGGAAATCTTAGAGCGGGAGGAAAACAGGACTTGAACGTGATGTCAAAAGGTCGACTGCCCTGTAGAACGAGACCAAAGTTTAGACTCCCTTAAGATGTATTCCTATAAGACTTTATTAGTACCTTTTTGTAAACCTCGTCGTATTGTATGGATTGGTGTACGTTTATCATAAGTTGTATGCTTATTTGACTCACAACTATCTACAATCTCATATCGACTAGATGTATCAATCGTCGCCATTGCACTACTTATTTTACTACCATCTAATAAACCACTCTATTATCATTTTACGACTATTTTATTAACATATCATAAGATGTTTGTTACCTTGCTTCCCTTTATTAAAATGATAAACTGTGTCGTTATTAACATACAAACAGTTTGCAATTATCTTACGGCCCGTTTTGCTCCCACACTATGAGCTATTTTGCTATTATAAGCTACAACTTCGCTATACCTTGCAAATAATAAATTATTTTTCTATTACCCTAAAAGGCTATTTTGCAAAACGCCTTATAAACTATTCTGCTATCACCCTGTAAACTATTTACTCCCTTGGAAAGTATTTTATGCTACCACCTCATTAACAGAATAACCAATGCTTTCTTTTAACTAAACCCAGCATTGCATCATCAGACCTTAATTATACAAAGCCTGATCACCTATGTATAATTCAGGTAGGACCATACTATGCTAGGACTGGTTGCCTTAAATTTTTATCGAAGGTCAAAATCTTTATTTTCAAGAAATCAAAACTCACGTGTGTAAGTACATAAAAGTAGTGCAAAGTCATGGCATCCGTACTAGCAACCACGGTAACTAACTTGGCACCAATACAATCTTACCACTTAGAATCAGCCTTATCTCGCATCATATTCTAAACCGAAGGGATAAGTTACACCACTAGCTATCATGAGGTCATCTACCGGAGAGCACGGCCATGATCAACGAGATTACCTATGATTACAACCTTCGGATTTCGTACGAAACACAGTCTTATAACGCCTCACTTCATTTTGCTACTTTCAATTTCAAAGAATCTTACCGTCAAATAAACAACCTCCGGATTCGATAGCTACCTGATAACTCATAACCCCGCGTGTGACTGAAACATGCTTTCCCTTGAAAGCATCTACGTCAATCGTTACGACGACTATATCCAGTTCCTTAATCATACACTCTGCATTGGATACTAAGTACACCACTAAATCAACCAACTGATTGCTAGTAGCAACCAACATTATTCTTCAAGACTGTACTCTAAAAATTTCAAAACTCCTCGTTCAAACATTGACCTCATTCCAGTTTCACTTGGAAGCCCCGATGTCATCAATGGTATGGAATAGATATCCAAGTACCGTGTCATTATCATCTGCGACGAGAAGATCGTCTGCGTACCTTAACCTATCGAAATTATGGACCGAGAGGTCAAACGACTTAAGAGAAGTCGTGTCCCTATCGTCAAAACTCGTAGAAACTCTCGAAGAGGTCTCGAATTCATGTAGGAACGTGAAAACGAAATCAAGCGTAAATGCACTCAATTTTTCTCAACTCCATCCGGTAACTCTAAGTGAAAACCGAGGACGGTTTTCTTTCTAAGGCGGGAAGGATGTGACAAACGTTAATTTTCCCACTAATATTTTAAATATAAATGTTAATTTATTATTACCTGATTGACAAATTAAGCATTCATGTGCTTACACAACTATTTCGGGAAATAAACCCGCACGCTGTAGCACACAGTAACTCACCAAAACTATTTAATCTCACCAGAAACAGTGAATTTTCCATTTTTCTCACATTTACAGACTATAACATAATGAAAGTGAGAGGTTATCTCACTTTTCCTGAAAAACGATACCACACGCGTACCGACACCACATTAGTAACAATTTAATCTCATGATTTATTTTGGAGTCAATAAATTTTATTTTTATGCCAGTTTTATAAAAACGTCTCAAAAATTTTATTTTCCAAGTTTATATCAAACCGGAGAAACACGAATTCACCCAAGCTCAGCGGGACACGGGGTACATATACTACACTTAAGTATAATAAAACAAACCCTAAAATATTTCCTTCTTATCTTTTTTTTTCTCTGTATCACCGCCCCTCTCACACACCCCCACACTTTTATCTTCTTCTTCTTTTGGCATTCAACTCCAGATTCCCATAAATCGATCCATCACCATTACCTCACGAGCCAAGCAAGAAGTAAGAGGATTGATAGATCACTATCATTTTGTTTCTTTTCTCTGCTGCTTCCCTTCTCCCCAAACAAAGATCACGAGACCACCTTAAAGGTGGTGATGGATAGCAAGCTTTCCTCAAGATGGAATGGCGCTAAAAATTGATCCAGGGAGGGAAAGAGTCAAAGTACCTATTTTATTTCTTTTTAAGCCCCCAACCGATCCACAGGAACGCCACTTCTCAAAAGCTGCACTTAAAAATCAAAGGGGTAATCGGTGGTGGTGTAACTGCTTGAATCGGATTTGGGTTTATTGTATTCGGTTGTTCCTCGGGGTCTTCTTGTCAATCAACCCTCAAGTCATTGTAAGGGTTTAATTTTTTTATTGATGAATCTTATTGTGATAATTATTATTAAGTTTAAGATTTGATTTTTTTTCAAGTGGTGATGAGATTTGGATATTTTTTTCATCGGTCTGTCGAATCATAAACCTGGGAATGACTACATTTTGGTTGTTGTTATTCATCTTGTGTGGCTAATGATTAATAAACCTAAAAATCTAATTGTAATTTAGGCTCGGATTGGAAGTGCTATTATCATTGGCCTAATTACAGATCTTAATATCACTTTGAAATTGGTTTAGATTATTTAATTAGTTTGAATCGGTTTTGTTGTAGTTGGTATTGGTTGTTTTGGTTTCGACTCACATAGGGTGCGTGAGTTACTGGTTCATGAGTGTGATCGTCTTTTTTTTAGTCTTGGTTCAACAAAGAACACAAGGGTGTGCTCTTTGTCAGTGGTCACGGCAACGGCACCACAATGGTGTCGAGTGCTTGTCTTTGGTTTTGAGTTGTCTAAAATGGGCATCTCATCGCTATCCCAAAATGAGCGACACACCCAAGGAGGGTGTGAAGCTTGGTTTAGGTCGTATAGGGTGCGTTTGTTCCTGATAACGAGTCAATGATACACCCAATAGGGTGTTTGTGTTGGTCAATTTCAATTTAGTCACACACCCGAGAGGTGTGCTGATTGTTAGTATTCTCGGTTAAAGGACCTCAACTCCATCACATAAGGGGGCCATAGTTTGATCTTCCATAACGACACAAAGGTGTGTCGAGTTCCGTTTGTAGGCACGGTGTCAAGTGTTAGTTAACTCACTCTTAGCGTGAATGTATGCCTTGGAAATCTATGGATTGGTCTTAATTTGGTTGAGTCTAAAAAGAGTCGAATGACTTATGTAGAAAAATGGGAGACTACTCAAACTTTGGTCCAACCTGTCATTCTACAAACTTTAGGATCCAGCAAAGTTCACCTCATTATCTATCTGTTCATAAATGTCCTATATCAAAGACCCAGATTTTAAATAACAACTGGAAAGATCTGATCGGGATATCGATCTGTCCACATGATACATTATTATAAAAGCGAATCACTTTTGAACTACCTGATCCAAGTTTAGTTTGCACCAAAGATTTCAACCCATCAAGGGCACATTCATAACAAGCACAAACCATTTAATAAAAACCCCAAACCACGATTCTTTGACGATTTAGAAAGAGTGTACGATTAACAAATCTGTATTTACTTGACATAACAAAGGACGGTCTGCCTTGGTTCCTCCCCTTTGTTGTTATTGTTTCTCACAGTGGGCCAAAGCGCATTCACCACCATATACCAGTCTGTTTGATTCGTCTCAGGGTCAAAGCCCATCGCATAAAGTAGTGTTGTCTATTTCGGTTTGGGCCACAACCCACTCATTCATAAGGGTGTGTTTAGTTTATATTTCGGCTGCAGCCCACTTGTTTAAAAATAGTTTGATGTGCGATTCAAAACTCGATATATCTATACACGACTATAAATTCCGACTCATTTCACTTCACACAATCACAAATCTCGCAATATAACTAGATTATTGACCGGATCTACACTCACTCCTTGTGTTAGATAGATACTTTGAATGATGCTTAGTCTAGCACGCGGAATTTACTAGCTTGCACTTAGAAGATTTGTTTGTTGTGTTTTGTATGAATTGAATGTAACAGTGAATATATGAACAAGAGACAATATACTTCAACGATTCAATATTATTATGAATAATACGAGTGATCTCCTATCACTAGGGTTTTACAACCTTGAATCTTAGCACAAAACAATACGTATATCTTCATCTTCTCTAATCGT